>JANHFP010003158.1:31548-50330 GCA_032468135.1 Calamaria suluensis | reverse complement strand
TCTTTGGCATTGCCTTTCTTTGGAATTGGAATGTAAACTGACCTTTTCCAATCCTGTGGCCACTGTTGAGTTTTCCAGATTTGCTGGCAAATTGAGTGTAGCACTTCTACTGCATCGTCTTTTAAGATTTTGAATAGCTCAGCCGGAATACTGTCACCTCCACTAGCTTTGTTGTGGCTCAGTTTTCCTAAGGCCCACTTGATTTCACATTCAAGGATGTCTGGCTCGAGGTCAGTGACCACCCCATCATAGTTATCATGGATTTTGAGCTTGTTTTCTAGAAGGATAATACCTAATATATAGGATTTTTGTTTTGTTTTCTGTAGTTTTTTCTTTTTTTCTATGTATATTGGTTGATGTTCTTGATATGAACATGAGTCCGGGGTAGATTAGAACAAATAACCATTTTATTCTTCTTCTTTTTTTTGCTATTAAGCATCTATTCTTCTTTTCTTTTTTCTCTCAATATTTGACCAAAGTCTTTTGTACCACGAAGAATTCTTTTCTCTCACATTCATGGGTACATTTATGCCTTGTCACATCCAGTATCTGGAGTTATCCTGCCTTGTATAAGTTTAATGACGATGGAACGCCAGTCTTTTGTTAAATTACATGCCACTATTTAAAGCCAAGTAAGTATAACTATATTTAAAGACTCTGCACACATGTTTGCTTTATTTTTAGTTTTTAAACTTAGGTCTGATTTGATGACCTGTATTAGTTTAACATTACTACAAAATGAAGTGCTTTGGTGGTCATAAGCAGCCCTATAAGATCCCTCAGTCCTTGTTCAATTATTCTTTATTTCATTTCACCTACTCAAAAATCACAGGATTCCCCAAGGTGTTTACTTTGTAAACATAGAAAAATAACACAGAAAAATAACAATTGAGAATATCCCTAAGGGTAGATGAACTAGCATAAAATGTGCCAGGTTCCAGGCACATAACAATATGATCATTACAAAGCCTTTTAATTGGTTAATAAACATATTTATTAACTTAATGCAGTATGTGTTAATATAAAGTTTAATCATCTCAAGCAGCTTTGCTTTGTTAGCTTAGTCTCTAATATGAAAACTAAGCACAGAGTAATCAAGGAAATTGTACTGGAGATAAGGGGGAGGAGGTAGGATAAGGTAGAAATAAACACTGCTCTCCCCACCATTTATCCAGCCCTGATCCCCCCCACTTCCCACCCCACTTGATCCTGTTATCTGATTGACGATTGAGTGACAATATATCAAGAGGGGAGAGGGCTCTCAGAGAAATGGCACAATAAACCAACCAACTTCTCTGCTGCCAATAATGTCATCTGATAGTGCCCCACCCATTATTGCTTCTAAGCAGCAGGAAATTCTAACATGAGCCTCCTCTGATCTTTTTTTTTGTGTGAGAATCTAACAATTAAACCCAGAATTAGAATCAATTAATATACAACTAGTTTACTTCTGTGTGGCAGAGAAAGGCAATCTGATTTGCCTCTGTAAAGCCCCATTTTAAATGTGAAGGATAAAACAGAGCTGTTTCTGAAGGTGGATGCTATCAAGGCAAAAATAGTAAGTTCAGAAGAAGACAGTAACAGCAAGTTCTTCCCCAGAGCTTATCCAAAAATGGCTTTGTTTCCACTCCCAAATCACAAACACTAGCAAACAACTAAGGTTAATTATAAGGCACTGAGGCAAGATTAAGGATGTTGTTTTTCTGCAACAAACCAACATAAAGTGGGCACATCAAAGGCAACTAGCAAGGTGATCCCAAAGTTCTTGCAGAATGTGTTATGTTGTACCTCAGTGTGTTTCAGATTATATATTTTTCATAAAGAGAAGTAGGACAGTTTTTCAGGGGTCAAAAACAGTTCTCTGGCACTTTGAGAATCACTGTCCCAGTTCTCCTTCAGAATACCTAAATTACTGAAGGAACAAATAAATAATTTTATTTGTTACTTTAGTAATTTAATAATTACTAACCTAAATTAAATTACTTTAATAATTTAAAAAATGTTTTAAAAAACAAAAACCTTATTTTCTCAGTTTCTACTTTTCAATCCCAGCTAAACTAAAATTTCCTTTCTAATCTTGTTCAATAGTATTTCTAAGACAGAGGATAATTCTGGCTCATCTTTTCTTCCAGAAAATGTTATTTATAGATGTATCTGACAGCTTGATGCATTCAGGGGACTGTAAGCTGGAGGGGGGTATTGCAATATTCCCTGTTATACTTCTAGAAGAAACCCCATCTGGGGAAATGCCATTTAATTTCACTGTATATGATTTATATCTTTCTTAAGAATGCACACACCTCCCAGCTGCTTTTGCAATGCAAGATAAGAGTTATAACAGCATTTTTTTTAAGGTTGGTGTTCTGTAAGCCACCCACCCAGTGTTGTTTGAAATGAGATAGGCAGCACATAAATGTAATAAATAATAAATAGATAATGTAATCATTAAAAATGAGCCAACACTATATATGAATCAAACAATTTCAGGAATAGAAGTATTTTAAAAGTTTTGGTAAGATTCTGTTGGGTGAACCTTGGAAGAAGCAATTCTAACACTGTAGAAAAGTCTCTTAGCTTTCAGCCTTGGTTTTGCAAAAAAAAGTCAGCAAAGGAACTTATAACAAGGATACAATACTGTTCTATCAATCAGTGGTTTAGACCAGGGGTGGGTTCCACTTACCTTTACCAGCGGTTCGCAATGGGAGAGTACACGCTTCTGCACATGCGCAGATCACCAATGGTGACATCAGAGCGGGTGGACAGAGCCTCCCACCAGTTTTACTACCGGTTCTAAAGAACTGGACCAAACTGGGAGCAGTCCTTCATTGGTTTAGACCCAATGCTATCAACTTCTGTAAAAGAGTGTGTGAGTAAAAAAGAAATCTGCTGGGTCAAAGGCAGGCTTGAGCCAGCATTTTGTTCTCTACAATAATTGACCAGATACTTCTGGGGGGTAAGAGAACTGATCACAATAGCAATTTTGTCCCCTCTTTTTATGTATCTAAGAAGCAACCAAATGTTTCACTTAGCTGCTAAATTCGTGGCATGATAAATGGAGGATGCTGGCCACAGAAGATGCATGAAAGCTGTCCGCCTCTCCCACGTCATTTCACTATCCCCTTATTAGCATCAAGCATCCTTTTTCATCATCCTAATAATTCTTGCAGGTACAGGGTCAAACATAAACATAACATTAAAAAAACATTTCCAACTATCAGCTTAGGTTGCTAATTGCAAAAGTGAGGTATTGTCCCATTCAGACTAAAATAACTGGAAACATGGAATCAGTAATGTTGTCTCATCCACCTGTTCAGGCTGTTCTCCTACTGTATTCTCATGTAGCAAGTAACTTCCACAAGCCTATATGCACATCCAACTTTATTTTCCTCATAATCCTTGGAATAGGGTAGAATAAACACAACATCTTGAACACTGGTTCTTAAACGTAGCCATCAAATCATTATGAAGTATTCGTAGCACTCCCACTGTTGCAAGATCTGGGGCTCCATCAGGAAACTAGTCTAAAGAGCCCTACAATGAGAAATTCAGAAGTGCTTTTGGTATCCAACTCAGAATATCACACATCTCACAAAATATCTAATGTAAGTAATAATTTGTAAAAGAATTCCCATTTCTGTATAAAGTACAAAAATGCCTTTATTCGTCTCTTCCATATCTTTCCATTCCATCTTATTTAAAATAGCTTTTGTAAGGTGTTTTCACAATTAGTTAACACAATTTTTGGATGGCTAATAAAAATGAAAGCAATCAAAGACTTCCTTTACTCAGTTCTATAATATATCAACCAACCATTATCCATTGCTAATATTTTATTTGTGCTTATATATGTGTGTGCTTGTGTTTGTGAGACATCTTATATATGGTTCCTCTGTTCTGTTACACTGTTCCAGTAAACCTATAGTCAGTTGGTACAAACAAGGGGCATTCAATTCATATTTTCCCCAATTAAAATAAAAGATGCAGCCACAGACAAGAATGAGCAGGCCACGTATCTGAGGATTTATAAAAATCTCAAATGCTGGAAGAATCATATTTTCACATCTGTTTGCTTTTAAATGTGTTCTTATGGGTTGCCATAAGGCAAAATAAAGCAAGGGGAGGAGAAGGCCAACTCTTTTTTTATATATATATGAAAACCCTGTATCTTTTATATTACCTTTCTTTTCACTTTCCAGTTATTCAACTTTGCTAATGTCTTTGGTGGTGATTATCTTAAAATTCAAAGTCACAATGCAACTATACTATCAAGAAAGCCATATTATTTGTCGGTAAAGATTATTCAGAGAAGGAATGGGAAAATTCCCATATATCCATTATAAGTATATGTTGATTAAAAGGTCACATATTTTATGTATTGGTAATTAACAATGTCATGCTGTATAAACTGTACAATCATGTATAAAGTTCTCCACATTTGATGTAATCATTGGTGTATGCTGAATAGAAAATAATGGGAGGTAACTTTGCTGTGAACAATATATATATATTGAACATGATATATACACAATATAGATACAATATATATAAAATACACAACATGTATTTTGTACATGTATACATACATACATACATACATGTTTCCCCAAACTATAGATTTGTACTTCACTTCTTGAAAAGGAAAATTATTTTGAAAGTAAAACATTTCCTGAGAAATCCCTGTTAACTACCCAACAATTTGTCAGCTTTATCACAATAGAGCTTGGCCAACTTCATGAAAGGAAACAATTTGTTTCTCTTCACGAAAGAGTTCATTTGTCATTTCTTGGTGGCCATAAATGGTGTAAAACAGCTGTATATTCTAGTGGAAATTCATTCAAGAGAGATCTCTTGGCAAAGATAGAAGTTTCAGACAAGAAAAAAATCTGTTTTTCCTTATCCCTGACAAAAAATTCTTAGGCCTATTACCTGCTACCATCTTGGAAACATGAGAGTCAATCAAAAAAGGCTATTATTGTAGCCTTAAAATAGAATTTATAACTGCAATAAACCATTGTAACTACTTTGCTCAAGCTGCCTTTTTCAGTACTAATCCCAAACTATGGACACATTCAGACATTCCGGAACAGCAGTGATTAACTCAAAGAGATAATTCTTCAGTTGTAAAACTACTTTTATGCTGTCCACACTGCCAATTCAGTAGGTAGCAAAGGGCAGCTCCCTACTGTGCAGTCACACTTACTGAGTTTAAGTATTTCTATGCTGAAACTGCTACTCGAGTAAGTGGGGTGAAGCAGGAGTGTCTGCAGGGAAAGTCATAATAGGTCAAAGTGGCAGCCAATACCAGGCAAAGTAACAATCTTTTTTGCATGCACATTGCATTTTTGCTTTGTGACTACCTTGCAGATGCCCATTGTATGAATGCATCCGCAGAGGCAGGCAAATTCTGAGGGATTGTTTTAAAAAGCTATTCTTACAGTCATCACAAGTGTTCCAACTGTTGGAGACAATTGATTTCTGTGTATGTAGTGTTAATCTGCAAATTACAAAAACACTGACCAAATTCTGTTCTCAAAAGAAAATGGGTCAACTCATATATTTTTATATTTGTGATGTGTACTTATAATATTCAAGTAAATAAGTATCCATGTAGCTGACTCAGAAGAATATGGTGTTGATAATCCATGTGTAGCTGGGAACAATTCGTTGTAATATTAACAGTCCTGATGTTTGATTGAAAATTGTCTGCCAAAGATCAGTATCTACTGTAAGTTTTTCTAATGTGCTTGTTCTCTCTTTGGCTATGAACGGCATTGTGGAAGAATGGCAGCTCTGCTATCAGTTGCTACCTTATTGGAAATGCATTATTTTATATTTTGAAGAATGAGGATCATTCATATATGTACATTAATGGAGAGGGAAGGTCAGGCATCTAGCATCATGGCCTTGAGTGGCTTTCCTATGGTTAACCAGGATTGATAATTGTAAATTTCACCCTCATTACTGACAGGAGGGTTGAAGGAAACCATAACAATTCAGTGTGTAGATGATTTGCCCTTCACCAATCAAGAGGAACAAATAAAGTAAAGTTGCACAATTGCATCTCTAGCCCTGAAGCAACAAAGGTAAAGTTGATAATAAAATCCACCCAATTCAGCAACCCAGTTTTCATTTAATAATCCCGATGAAGTGACCAACAAGCACAATGGCTCATTCCATACCCAATGCTATGTGGAATTAAGCCTAGTTCTGCTTTTCCCCATGGGGGAAATAAAAACAAAATTCAAATACCCTTTCCTTTAAAGTGATGCAGAGGTACGTGGAGATATCTGTAAGTGCTAGTACAGCCTTACACTGAGGTATTGGGGGCCTTGGCTGTAATTCAAATCAGTTTACCATACATTTTTTGCTGATGCAGCTCCCATGGCTGAAGAGGCTAGCAGTTGCTCTATTTAAGAAGTGGCATGCCCTTCCTTTTAATTATTAAAACACTTGAAAAGGAATGGCTAACAATGTGAAAAGTTCTCAAACATGCTAAAATGATTTCTTTCACTCTGGCCAATTTATTTTTCAGTTTAATACTTAATCCACAAGGCTATCTACTAACATTTTAAATGGTCAAGCAGGCATCATTTTTATAGAGGCCTACTGTCATTTTGATTATACAATCTAGACATTTGCATATTATATATATACATATGTATGTATGTACGCACATAGGTATGTATGTAATAGTATGGTTTATAGTAAATAGTTTTCAATACAGACTTCAATTTTATTTTGAATGCTTTTGAGTCAATCTTGACTCCTGGCAATTTCATGAGCAGGCCTATTCCAAGGGGAGGGAGACAATGATTGTCCAAAGTAACTCAGTTTCCTAGATAGATGGAGAAGCTAGATCTCCCTTCTCCTGGTGCAACACTATGTCCTTCCAGCTCTCTAGACTTCTGTGTACTCTTGTTTATAATAAATAAATATATTTCTCTTCAATTAAACTAATCATATCAAGAAATACCAGAACTCTATTTGAATAGGTCAATGCTGATAAATAATATAAAAAAAATTTGATCCTCTTTCTAGCACCCCATCCCAAAACTTGCACACCAGATCTATTTGTGCTGGGAAATTTCAGTAGTGCAATCTGGGAATTCACTAGGAGTCAAAGTCTGGGTACCTCTCCTAAGGACTGACTTACCTAGTCCATAGGTGAGCAATTTATAGCCTTTCAACTGATTTTAAGAAATCGTCAGAAAAGTGTCAATTTGGAGTTCTAGCAAGGCAAATATATTCTGGCCTGGGTGGAAAGGAAGAGCATGAGAGAGAATATAGAACACAGGAAGAGAGGGAATAAGGAGAAAACAGGATGAAAGAGAAAAAAGGGGGAGATTATCCTATCTCATCTTTGACTCTCTTCCCCACTCCCAGAGGGCTAGCAGATTACCCACAAGAGAATATTACCTACACCCGAAACAAAAATTTCAACTACTGGTTAAAGAGTAGTTGAGTTTCTCAACCTCAACAACTTTAAAAAGTGTAGGCTTGCTTTCTGGCTGGGGAATTCTGGGAGTAGAAGTCAATGCATCTTCAAGTTGCCAGGGTTGAGAAACTCTGGCCTTGAAGAATGACGCAAAGGAAATCACTCTCAAAGGATCGTTATGCCCCCACTTCAGAGGTAATTATTTAGACTGAAAACCTCTAGATAGTTGGAACTTTTCTTTATGGCAGTCATACAGTTCTTCAGCACCACTTTTTTCCATCTGCAGATCAGTTTCTCTCATACTAAATTGGAATGCCCTTCATTATTTGCTAGATGATAAAGATAACATAATGCTCAAGGGTAGTAAACTGAGTCACGTTACTAGCTAGAAGACTCAGTAAGCAAAGATATGCATATATTACTTTATTACAGTTTCAAAGTAGATGTTGATGGAGATTCTCAATCATCCAGGTCATGGTTGTCCCACAGGTGCTATTTCCAAAAGGCAACGGGACTTTCTTGGGTATTTTTTCCCCCTTCAAAAATGTTTCACTTCTTTCATAAGCAAAATATTTTCAAAGAAAAAAACCCAAGAAACTCCAGTTGCCTTTTGGGGAAAAAAGTACCTATGGGACTATGAAAGCAGGAAAAATCGCAGGTTGAATTTGAACTATAACTTATTAGCTTTGTAAAGTCAGGGAATTTGCTCACAGTATTAATTTTATTTTCTAATGCATTGTGGCATTTGTTTTTAAAGACTTTTTTTTTCCTTCAGTAAAGTAAACTCTGATGTAATCTGTTCAAAATGAGAATGTGCAACATTTTGGGCTCAGGTATTTTATTTCTGAGCAGAGCCATAATTTCTTATTTAAAATATAATAAAAGGAACTTTATAAGAATTCATTGTAGTAACGGTGTTAGAGTACCTAATCCACCAAAGCATTATACTGTGCTTTATTTTAAACTGGATTAAGGGACTACTAAGTACTATAATGTATAAAGTGTATTTTCTAAGTTTTAATGTTTGTGTTTTGTGACTAAAAATGCCCAATCTGGTTAGTCTTTTAAAAAAAGTAAATCTATCATAATAATACTGTATATGTCAAGAAGCTGGACATTAAATGACTCTGATGTTTGCCTAGCATTGTTGTTATATCCTGTGATTTTAAAATAGTTAGCAATTTTTGTAGCCATGGGAACTACATGAAGATGAATTCCTAGTACTATGTACGATCATCTCTATGTGTCCACCAGAACCCAACTGCAGTGTGACAGATCAGTGGAAAAAAAGGAAAGTTGGCTTAAAGAAAAAGGCAAAATGGGTTTATAATCACTGTGCATTTTGTTAACAAGTGGATTCAAATAATTTTATTTTTACCAAAACTGATAATCTTTATTCCAGTGTAAATGCAATTGCTGATTTAAACAGAAACAAATCAATATGTATATTATTTAGATGGTTTATATCATCTTTGTCTAATACATTATAATGAAATATGTTGCAAGATGTGTCATACCAATGTGCAAAAATAAATGACTTTTTCCTGCATGCTTGCCTGAAGTATGTTGTGATTTAAATTGCCGTTTGCAAAACAAACAGACCAACAAAAAGTTGTATGTTACTACATAACCCAGAAATGCTTGGACATTGTTTCATCCCATTACATGTGTATTTGATGCTGTGTTATGTCAAATTTCAGACTAGTTGTCTACCATTTGTGTATGTTGTCAGACACCTTTTATCTTGTTATTCTGTATTGTGTAAAATGTCTCATTGCTTGAAACAGTCAGAGCTGTATAATTCATTGTTTTCAACTTGTTTCCTAATCTTAACAACTTTCCTAACACCAAAATACAGATATCTGTAAATTCTTCATTCATTCTGTCTCCTCTTATATGTTTCAAAAGCAGACATTTATACAAAAAGAGAAAGGGACAAATTTCTAGTGCAGTGATGGTGAACCTTTTGGAGACCGAGTGCCCAAACTGCAACCAAAAACCTACTTATTTATCACAAAGTGCCAACAGGGCATTTTAATCTGAATAATGAGGTTTTGTGAGGAATTTCAATAATTCTTTCACAACTTGACTTCTTCCTGGTGGCACTGGATTTCTTTAACAGCACAAGTCAGGAATGATGGGATTGTAGTGCAGTAGCATCTGGAGGACCATCACATCCTTCTTCCTTCCTTCCTTCCTTCCTTCCTTCCTTCCTTCCTCCTCCTCTGATTTCACCTTCTTTCCTTTTATCCTGTATATTATGCTTCGTTATTGTTAGTATTTATTAAAGAATGCTGCGTAGGTTAGAAGCTGTCAGCAAAAATAACAGCAGTTGTTGTTTGTGGCTGTTATTTACACACACACACACACACACACACACAAACCACATGCACATCTACTTTTATTCCACTTTCCTTGGGTCCTTGAGAAAGGCATCTTTCCCCATCCCCATCTTTAATAATCAGGACTTTGCACCAGCATGAGATTTAAGCACACATTTTTCAGAGTGTCTCTCCTCCCCCCACCCAGGAAAAGAACAGGATTCAGAAACGTGAAGCTGGAAACGGGGGGGGGATCACCTCTGAACTTGGGGGAGCGGAGAGAGAGAGAGCGAGAGAGAGGGTCAGAGGGCTACCAGTCTGAGAACTTGCTGTGGTCTGGAGATGCTGTGTTTTATGCCCGTTGTCTCCAACCAAGACCCATCGCTTCCCCACAGGAAATGCTCTGAAGTGGGTGGGGAAGCAAAGAGCCAGATCTTTACCATGGAAGGGGTTCTCTATCTGCTGCCCCGTCACAGGCTTTTAGCTACTATTGCTCCACCTTGCTTCCCCCTCCCCTTAAAATGAGGGTGGGGAAGAAAACCAGGAAGAGGGAATCTAAGGGGGAGGGAAAAAGAGACCCAGCCAGATCCCTCTGGGTATAACCTCCCACCCAGATTTAAACTGATTTCCTCTCCAATCCTCCAATAAACAGACCCCACCCAACCCTTTTTTGGACTCTGGACCGCTGGGGCTTTACTTTTCCCATTTATTGGGGGAAATTTGATTTTTATTGAATTTTTCCCTGCCCCATGCCAAAAAGGAAAGACAGATGGACTTCTCCTGCTAGAAGCCCCCCTACCCTTCCTCCAGCTCCTTTCCCCTTACCCCTCACTCAATCCCACTTTGGGACAGAAGAGCACATGCTGGAAACATGTGTTGGGGCAATATGGGAGCGAGCCTTCTGACCCTCCGGTGCTTGGCCCGCAACTCTCCATGCTCCTCCAGGTCCGGCTTGCTGAGCGGGGAGAACATCCCTCACACCTCCACTGCCCCTCCATGGCCCCAACCATCGCAGCCCGGCTTCCTCAAAGGCACAGCACATTTCAAAGGTGGCAGCTCATGTCTGGAGGTGCCAAAGAATGTTTCGCTGCAAAAGCCAGGCCAGTCCTCTCCATTGTCCGCCAATGGAGGTGCTTCTGTTGGGCCAGCCACACACACACTGCTGGGTTTTTGTGCTCAGCATTCAGCCGGGCAGGGGAGCACTTCCCCACACTGCCCCCTTCTTTCTCTTGGTCCCACTAATGGGGAAGGAGGAAGGCCAGGCTTGGCGGATGGCCCTACCACTTAAGATCAGGCACCGCCATTATCTCCCAGCCCTCTTTGCTGGTAGCAACAGCCAATTCCTTGATGAAGGCAGAATCCTGTTGCCGCACAAAGGCAAATGCAGGTGTGCTTTGCCCTTGCACTAAGGCTCCACCCATTGCTGCGACAGGGCGACAGCTCTTTCATCCGTCTGCTGTGACAGGGTGACAGGGAGCTGCAGCAGAGAGATGAAAGAGCCAAGTGGGTCACGTTGTGGCTCTGTGTCATAATGGGCTTCAGGAGGAGGATGGGACCCGGCCTCCCCATTGTGAAGCACGAAAGTGGAAAAATTCACTCAATCAATTCCAAGGTCTTTTTCTTTCATGAGACTTTGGATTGATTGAGTGAAACACAATGGAGAAATGTGATTGGAGCTGGACTGGGGCAACGGTGTGCATGCCCATAAAGAAGGCTCTGCATGCCATGTCTGGCACACGTGCCACAAGTTTGCCATCATGGTTCTAGTGCATTCAATGAAATTCTGAAATGTTGTGCCTTCACAATAGGTCCGCCTGATGCCCATTCCCAATACATGCTCAAAATTAGAAAAAATATTTTGCATGCTGCTATAGTCAACAAGCTTCTGTTCCATATCAATATCTCATCTCATTCCCAGTTTCTCTCATTTATCACCATAAGCTTATTAACAATATTATAAGCTTATTAACAATATTATTAAACAATAATAGCTATTAAAGGATAATACAAAATTATATTGTCTGGCATGATTCATCAGAAAAGCTTGCCGATATTTCCAGACTATAACTCCATCTATTTAACTTCCACACAAAAAAAGGCAAAAACATCTGCATCACCTGGGAATAATATGCATAAATGCATCTGGTAAATACTGGCTTCCATGTGACTCCTCCATCTTTCCCCCTGAGTTTTAAATCATAACTGCAGTGCATGAAAACATGTTAATGGCTACCAACTCAGATGCAGATTCAGCATTCTTAATTGAGTATGTTCAAGATCCAGGTTGGACCAAGACATTTTTTTTCTATCTATCACAGAACAGCACTGACATATCCTTTCCTCTTCTTGGCAAGCTGCTGCATTGTATCTGTGACAAAGCACAGTATTTTGTCTCCTAGGTGGTAAATCCAACAGACATCTGTTAAAAAAGTAACACAAGAACACATTAACCTAGAAATATTATGGTGACTTTGACGCCAAAGACCTTGATAGCTGCTAGCCTGGTAGGGAGGAAATAAAGAAATGTATGTGTGTGTAGCTTCCAGGGAAGAAATGGTGAACTAAAGATGGTTCAGCTGAAAGTGAAGCTGATAACCATGGTGATTGGTCAATTGAAGAGATAACAAGTAGACCAGTTCTTGGTAATTCATCTCTGGACAAGGAGAACATTTGAGATTGCTCACAAATACTCCAGACAGTTACTCTTTATGACGCGGTCAACAGACAGTGATCTCTGGCAGGTTTAGAGATTTTGGAGACAAGGAAACAAGCATCTTGCCAAAACTGTGGTCAGTACTTTCAAAAAGGACATTTGCTCACACACCTCCTTTTTTTTTAATCCTTTTGGAAATTGCCTGTTAACTGTGTTTCAGCTATTAGGAACCTCTAGATTGACATGATTTACAGCATGGAGTGAGTTTCCTTCAATCCTGAGTGAAATAAGTTTTAAATACATGTTTAAGGGCTTAAAACTAATTATTCTGAAATAAACAGCCAACATTCCAGAACTTTGATTCTGCAGAGTTATAAACAGATTAAGTGTCCAGATGAATATGAAATGAGAGTTTGGAATTAATTATAACAATCATTCCCATGGGAAAATGCTTTTGTTTTGAATTCTCTTTTTAAAAATAATATAATAGGATGAAACTTGAATACAGAATGGTCAAAATATTTGAATAGTCAACATATTGAAGGATACAGTATTTTTGAATAATGGACCCAGAAGTTCATTTTAATGTGTCTGCTTCTATAGAGTCTGCCTTTATAGATAAGCTGTGTCTTAAAAATGCTATGGAAGAGGAACAGGTTTTACGAATAAGACTGAGACTGATCTAAAAGTGGATTTTGAAAAGACCAGGTAAAAGAATGATATGGAAAAAGATGCTACACTGAATATACAAATGAAACTGGATGATGTCTTAACATAGGTAATCCTCAATTTATGACTACATTTGGAACCGAAACTACTGGTGATAAGCAAATGTGATTGTTAAGTGAGTCATGCTGAATTTTATTTATTATTAAATTTAAGGCTATGTGGCCTTAAGAGAATCCAGCTTTGCTCATTGATTTTGATTGCTGGAAGCTCCCTGGGAAGATCACAAATCATGATCATGTGACTCTGGGACACTGAAACCATCATAAATATATGTCAATTGCCAAGCACCTGAATTTTGATCACATAACCAATGGTCATAAGTGCAAGGATGTAAGTAACTATTTTTCAGCAGCATCATAACTTCAAATGTTTTTTTTCCTTGAAGGGACTAAAGATCAAGAATATTAAAAGTTGAGGGAAGAAATATATAATTGGTTTATTTGATCAAGGTTAAAATAAGTATATTATTAGCTCTAAAAAGCCTTGAAGGACTTTTGCTGATCAAGACAGAATGAGAAGGCTTTAAGGGTTTGCTTATACATACACAAAAAAAGAAATCATTTCTTGGAATTTAAGGCAAGTTGATAAATCAGTAAAATTGCTCACACTTGTGATGAAGGAAGGGGAAAATCATTTCTTTATCTTTTTCTTTACTATAATCTTATTTTTCTTCTATTATTTTTCTATTTTTCTTTTCTGTGCATTCTTTTCTTTGTTCTATTTTTAGTTTTAACTATTTTTTCATTGTACTTTTTAATAAAATTGCTATTAAAAAATAGATATTTGTGTCTCTCATGATCTCTTTGGCCCTCTTTTCTCTCCCTCTCTTCCACTGAAAATACTGGGAGGGGCATAATTTAGATCAGCCAGGTCTCTAGTATAAATGTGACAAGACGACAGAAATGAACCAAGGATTTAAGGTTTCTTCAGATCTTCTTAAAAGCTGAAGAACCTCCTACCAACCTCTCGGAAGCTTACCTTAGGGACTTTCTGAAGTCAGAATTTCCCAAGCATAGGAAGTACCAACCACAAAGTTCGGCAGAGGCTGGTTCATAAATATCCCTGTTTGGGAACCGCACAGAAGAAAAAGTGAGCATGAACTAGGCTTATACTTAGTAAACTTACAGCTGCCTTGGCAATCATGGCTATTTCCCTGCCATCACTGTAAAATCATTAAGTTATGGGGCCACCACTTGACCAAATCAACTGTAACCCTTGATACACAATCGTTTGGAAGGGCTCCACAGCAAAGGGGATTTGCATTTCACCTGCAGATAGTAACGTATTATTACAGATTTACTGTCCTATTATACAAACTGAGGGTTATTAACTTCAACCCCGTGCTATAATACACATAGCATAAATGTTTCAACAGCAGAACAACATCTTATCATAGATGTCGAAATATATGCCATCATCAGTTTTCCCCCATTAGTTTAGTGACTGCCACTCCACTGACTCGGTGGGATAAAAACGGTGACATTTTGTTGTAACCATGGAAACCGTTACACTGAAAAGTAAATTCCTTAAGAAATGATGTGTATTGTTAACTGAACGTAACTCCCCCTTTATAGATCCATTCTGGATGCAGGAAATTCTTATTTAAAAAAGGGCTGTGCATAAGGATGTTAGTGGGACAATTATAGAAGCATTCTCAAATGAAAACTTTATTACAATTTTAGACCAGAATAACTTACGTATCTTCAAATAAAATTAGTAAAGTAATTCAGCATTATAGATCAAAAACATCATTAATCATTCATCAGCACTGTATGGCTTCCAGCTATATAACTGGCAAACTAAGTATTCACACAAAAATATTCTCTCTCTCTCTCTCTCACACACACACACACACCACACACACACACAATGCTTACATATTCAAGTAAAGTCTTAGCAGTGTGTGCCATGTGTGCCATAAGTGAAGCTTAACAAATCTGGAATAATATTTTGGTCTTAAGAGTTTTGGCCCATTTGATTAGCTTATTAACTGAACCTCAAAAATAAGTTAATTGAGTAACCAGCTTATAGCATATGCTAAAGTAAGCCCTTTAGGCATAATATGAAAACCCCATTCAATAGCACAGTAACACAATAATAGTGGTGGGCAGGAACAGCCCTGTAATTGCTACTGTCCCCTGATCATCTGTCTTCTACAAACCCAATTGTGCACTCAAAAATGGAACATTTTTAACCAACCCTGATAATAATAAATCCTTCGAGAAAACTAATTCAGGATGGAGACCCCTACCCCCCAAAAAAACTCCAAGGAAACAGAATTCACTGGCAGAGTCCTAACAGCAACAGAGCAAGGCCAAATAATAGCCACAGAGCATATCCCAGTGCTGAGAAATTGCTTGGGAGTGCTTGACTTCTGTGCTAGTGGACTTATGTGTCCTTCCTCTGTGCAGATAACATTCCCTCATGCTCTCACTCTGCAAAAGAAATGGGATGAGGCTTGCAGAACTCTCCAGACTCCTCCTGCTACTATATGAAAATCTGTTTAGATTTGAGCTTTTTAAACCTTTTAACCCACATTTAGGTTAAAATGTGCATAAATATATCAACGGATAGATTTTAAACCATAAGCAGGCACACAGTCTCTCCTTTCTTTTTTAGCTCTAGAAAGCCTCATTGTAAAAAAAATATTGACAGCAAAATATTGGCATTTATTGAAAGTGTTGACATACTTGGAAATAAAAAGCAATGATAACTATGCTGAAACTCCAACAGTGTCTACTACCCTTAAGAATTCCTTTGGACTATGCAAAAGCATAGTTATGCCGTCAAAGGTCTAGTTCCAAAAAGACTCACTCATGACTAAAAATACAGAACAGTAATCTGGATAGGAGATGTAAATTAAAGTAATCCAAATCTAGTCAAGGTGTCAAGGGCTGAAGATAGGAAAAGTTAAATAGAAGTGACTAAGTACAAAAGGGAAGTCAGGGGTCTCCAAACTAGGCAAGTTTAAGACTTGTTGACTTCAACTCCTAGAGTTCCTCAGCCAGCTTTGCTTTGGTGGCTGAGAAACTCTGGGAGTTGAAGTCCACAAGTCTTAAAGTTCCCCAGTTTGGAGACCCCTGTTGTAGGCGATTGACATTCAAGGCACAAGGATAACGAAGCACAAGTGCATGGAAGTAATAAGTACCCGCAGCCTTATTTGGTTGGTGTCCAAGACTACTTGGCTGTAGGTACTATATTTTATAGCCTGGTATATTTGTTGATTCTCATTCATAGTGGGTAGAGAACTATATAACATATGTGTGTATACATATGTTGTTGTGGGTGTTCCATCACTGGAGGTTTTAAGAAGAGGTTGGACAATCGTTTATGTGAAATGTTATAGGGTTTCCTATTTGAGCAGGGGGTTGGACTAGACCTCCATGGTCCCTTCCAACTCTGTCATTCTGTTATATGTGCACAGAGAAACAAAACGAGACTGACAAAGCTTTAAAAGTTTTCAATATTTTTATATTTTTGTCCTTCCTGGGGTGTGAATTTCTTACCCTTTCTGTTCCACAGTACAAAGATAAAACTGTCACACCTATTGTCAAAGATCTCACAAAATCACAGAAGGCTAACCTTGCAGAAAGCAGAGTCACTTAAGGAAAAATAACCTGTCAAGAGCAAGTAAGGAAGGCAAAGAGTTTGGAAGCAGCTACCCAGGAGCCTTGTCAGCCTGGAATGGTTTAGAACTTTTCTTCAACGTGCTCTAAAGAAGCGCAAACTTGTCTGCCTGGGAACTTCTGGAGGTTGAGAAACATTGCTTTAATGCACTATCTTCAAAACAGTCAGTCAAATCCAGTCAGTCTATATCCGTGATGGCAAACCTATGGCACGCATGCTGGAAGTGGAACACAGAGCCATCTCTCTGGGCAAGCCAGCCATCACCAATTGCTCTTCTGGGTTCTGGCGTATACATGCATACCAGCCAGCTGGTCTTTGCCCATGCGGGAGTGCTGGAAACCAGAAGAGCAGCTCCCTGGTGCAAATGTGCACGCTGGGAAACTAAGCTTCCAGTTTCCAGCATGCACATGCTGGTCTTTGTGCATGCTGCTGGTCTTTCCAGCAAGTCAGCTGGTCTTTGTGCACGCATGCATGTCAGAAACCAGGAGACCAGGTAACTGGCATGCATGCACATGTCAGAAACTAGAAGCTTAGCTTCACGATGTGCACATTTGTGCCAGGGAGCTGCTCTTCTGGTTTCTGGTGCTTCCATGTGTACATGCCAAGGGGCTACTCTTCCGGTTTTAGCGGCTCCCCCTTGTGTACGCTCACACTCCTGTTTTGGCACTCGGTGCTGAAATGGTTCACCAACACTGGTCTATGTAATTCAGCCTGGCTATGAAGTGTTACTGGGTTTTTTTTTTACAAATTTCATCCCATCTGATAATTTTTGAAGATTAGCTGCAAAAGAATTCTTCTAGCCAGTGATGTGAGATTATTCTAAACAGAAGCCAAGACTCTGATAGTTATTGACCATTTTTGCTCATTATCGGCAGCAGTGAACATGAAAACCAAATGGCAATAGTACCCTCTAGTGGTTCTACAACTATAACATACAGGATGTGCTAGTTTTTATTTCAAAATCTCAATTCTTGGTCTGCTAGTTGTATGTCTATGCAACTGCATACTGCCCCATCTTGGAAAGGCTTCCTCCTTCATTTGAAAAGGATAGCCAATAGTTGCCTTCATTCCTTGGCTTGTATGAATAGATCTGTGTAAAATAGGACATAAATAAATACATGAGTGTCTAGACTCAAATCAATGCATCAACACAAAGCAAGTACAAGACATACAACAGTTCATTTAGTGACCATTTGAAGCTACAACAGCACTGAAAAAAGTAATTAATGACAATTTTTCACTTATGACCGTTGCAGCATCCCCATGGTCACGTAATTTACATTCAGATGCTTGACAATTGGTTCATATTTATGACCGTTTTAGTGTCCTTGGGTCATGTGATCATCTTTTGGAACCTTCTGACAAGCAAAGTCAATGGGGAAAACAGATTCACTGAACAATCGTGTTAACAATTTAACCATTGCAGTGATTCACTTAATGTGGCATGAAAAGTCGTAAAATGGGGCAAAACTCACCTAACAATTTTTTTACTTACCAACAGAAATGTTCGGCTCAATTGTGGTTGTAAGTCAAGGACTACCACAATGGTGTTTTCTTTTTATTTATTTTGTTTAGAAGATTACTAATTCTTTTTAGAAACAAATAAAACAGTGTGCCAAGGAAGTAAAATCATAATAATAAATATTCACAGAAACATCTAGTACAAGACTGATTTGGGTATAATGCAATATAAATAAAAAACTTTAATAGGGAGATCAGGAAATATTTGTAAAAATACTGGACAGAGATGCTCTACTAAGAAGGCCAATAACAGTCCAACCCATCAAAAACAGTGTCACGACCCAGCCCACAGCAATTAACACCAATATCAACCCCCAAGCAAATGCAAAGCAAACAAAATAATTACCGAAAGTTTACTTCACTTTGGTAACAGAAATACAAAGGGAACAGTCTTCAAATAGTTCATCTGTGAGATAACAGTGTTCCAAGGACACCCCCACAGTTGTGTCTCAAGCCAGGAATGTCCGAGAATCTTTGGCAGGAACCCAAACACAAA
>JANHFP010003155.1:91348-107198 GCA_032468135.1 Calamaria suluensis | reverse complement strand
TAATAGTATACATAGATAGGATATTACTATATAGGTATAAAGTGGAGAATACTGATTATTAAGTTGCTAATATGATATAGATGACAGTATTGTTTTTATTGTATATATAGAAAAACAACATGTAATACTTGTATATACGTTATAGTATGTATACATGTTATAAACATTTTGTTTTTGTTTCTTTGTGTTTCGTATTTTTTGTTGTTTTTCCTTTTTTTCTTGTACTTGTTAGTTTTTATATTGTAAGTCATGTATATGTTGTTTATTATTTATATGTTAAATTTCAATAAAAATTATTTTTTAAAAAAATATTCTCTTGACATAGAACTATTAATTTTTGAGTTTAAAGATATGCCCCCTGCATTTCCCTTTCCTGTCCCCAAAAACTTGCTACACAGGGGAAGACAAAATTAGTTATACAAGTTAATAAATAAGAGAGCTCTGAAAGCTTAGAGATTCTGCTTTCTAGGAAAGCATGAGAACTTGTTTCCATTCAGATGCAAAAAAAAATATGCTCAGCAGGGGATTTACTGCAACTTGCTAGTTCCACAGCCATCATACCACTGATGTAGCCCCTTCACAAATATAAGCTGTCAGTGAGGACATTTTTGCAAAAAAAAAGTACAGTGGAGAAGACAATCTTATATAAAAAATAAAACTGAATAATAATACTTCAATCAAACATTTGATTTAAAAGAATGACAGAGTTGGAAGGGATGTTGGAAGTCTTCTAGTCCAACCCCCTGCTCAGGTAGAAAACCCTAAACCATTTCAGAGAATTTCTACCTCTATATCTTTTTGGGAATACAAGCATGCCAAACCAGATTGAACAACTTTTTTTTCTTTTTCTTTTGTTTGCCAGAATGGTTAAATCCTGAAATATCACATCAAAAATGGCAGCATTCAGTGACAGAATGTGAACATCTCTTAGGACTCACCATAATAATGCCATAAGTTGTCATTCTCAGAGAAGGATGTGAAATCAAACATTTTCCAAGATCGATCCTCATTTGAAATCCCTGAATTAATCAAGGAACTGGATTCTATTCATTTCAGCTTGATTAGAGGCCATTACATTACAGCTGTTAAGTAATTCAGCAGATCATGAACCAATGGAGGAAAGCCTAACTACTGTCTCCCCCTCCCCATGATGGTTTCAGCATTTGGAACCTGAAAGATGGGAAGCTGCTGTTGCTGCTAAAACCAGGCAGGCAGAAAAGCAGGTAATGAAGCTCTCAGCACTTATCTAGATGACTCTAGCCTTATCATTATGGTGAAGCAGGTAAGAGACAAATTGGGATCCTCCGTTGTGCTAAACTTTCCATTACTGTCCTAACAAGAGTGCTGGGGTTTTTCAAAATTCAATTGTCCTCTCCCAATACATTTATGAAATGCAGCCATCCTAAAAGCAGACCCTTGCATTTCACAGCTGGGAGGCCCATCTGGTTTGACTGGCTCTCAGGAATCCAGATCAGACAAAAGAACAAGTGCAGTTGTGCCAATCCTCTGAAGTGATTTGAGTCCCCAGCTCCAAAATAGAGGGTTCAGGAAGCTAAGAAATGCACTGAGTTAACAGCTGTTGCTAATGGAGTCTAATCCCTCCTAACTTCTGGAAGTCCAGTCAACCATCAAGAGACCAGAGCTCTTCAGTGAAAACATACATCAATTCTTCCTTTTCTTCCATCCTTTGATTTATTTAAAATCTATGTTATGTAGGCTCACTATCCATTACATATAGGCTGGCTTTTCAACCCACCTTTTCCCTCTTGCTCCTGGAGGGAAGTTATTCCTAAACTTCCAAACTTAGACATGTGTAGCGGTACCCCTGCTTGTTAAAAGCTTGCTCTTAAAACAGAGAAAGGGGCTTTTACAGAGCACGTATTTGACTTAATTCTCTCCTCCCTAAAACTGCAGTGTGGATCCCATTGATAGCCCCCTGGGATTGTTCAATGTTATTCCCTCAACACCACTTGAACCTTTCCCAACCGACAATTATTTCCCAGTGATCATTATTTTCCTTTTCGTTGTCGTTTCATACTGACTGTTCCTTCTCCTACTGATGTTTTTTTCAAGTTTTCATTGCTATTCCCTCAGCACTGTTTATTGTTTAAAAGGCTATTTTCCCATGAATGCTATTTCCCCAGTGATTGCTTTAGATGTGTGCACTATTCAGATCCAACGGGGACTACATTGCTTCACCATTGGTGGGCCTTTTCCTGGGCTAATCAATAGTTACACAAGCTGTGAAAAATGTGGACTTGAGTTAAAAAGTTAGCAACAGGGTGGTGACATATAAGTAGGAAAGGGTGTGTGCTGAATTCTCAACCTATGATGCGATGTTCCTTGACCTACAATGTGACATCCCTATTGGCCAAGATGCACCAAGCTCAGAAGCAAGAAAATAAAGCCCCGCTATTGGACGCTGGCATCTGACTGCTTGTATATAAAGAACTGTCAAAGCAGAGTACTGTTGTTGTTGTGCTGGAGATCTGTTCTGATCCAGCTTGTATTCAATTAGCCAAATAAACATCTTGTTAGCTTAAGGGTTTGCCTCAGTCATTATTCCCCTCAGAGCTAGAATATAGCACTGGCAATGAGGAGTGGGATACTGAGGAGTCCGAAACTGACAAGCGAAGTCATTAAAAAGTGCTGTCACCTCACATTTTAAGCCAACCTTTTAAGGATGGCTCCTCCAACTTTTGCACCTTACAACCGAGCATCGGAAAATTGGAACGCGTATGACGTGCGTTTCAAGTGTTTCTTGGAAGCCAACAACTACACTGGACTGACAAGCAGCAAGAAATGGGCACATTTTTAAAATTTGTCTGGTCCTGAGATGTTCGCCATAGCCCTCACAGCCCCGTTGCCTGTCTATACCATGACATGGGAAGTATTGCGAGAAAAACTAAAGAATCTACTCACCAACTCCCTCAAGAATAGCTCACCAATTCAATTTTCACCAGATCCTTCAAGAAGAAGGGGAAAGTATCCATCACTATATGGCCACCTTCAGGACTGCCACTTTAAACTGCAAGTTCGCCAACCTAGAAGACTCCCTCCTTGAACAGCTAGTGTGTGGGGTCAGTGATCTGAAGGTGCAAATGCACCTGTTAAGAAAAAAAAAGAAATGGCCCTTCAATCTGCACTTGAGGAGGCGCAAGCATGTGAACTGTCAGGGAAGTCGATGGCCAAAATTCGGAAAAATCAAGTACCCATCACCCCTCTCCACCCCAGCTCTGTTCACTATGAACAAATGGAGCAGGGTGAGGCTGAAGATGAAGATGACAAAGTCAGCCACCTACAAGCAGTAAAATCAAGAGAAAATCTCCCTGTCTTGAAAACAACAACCCTGCAATTGTAAATGTAAGATTATACTCATAAGATATTAACATAAAATATTTTCATCCAAATTTATTTTTTAAAAAATAAAAATTCTAATGAGAATAATAATAAAATATGAAATAAAATATTTTAAATAAAATATTAAATGTTAGAAGGTGTCTTCAAAATCTTGTATATAAATTTGATTTTGTAGACTTCTGGGAGACTCTTGGGGTATCCCCCCCCCATGGACTGTAGGCAACCTTTGAAAGGTTTCATGTGAAGTTGAAAAAGCTTGTTTTAAGTAGTCTGTGTTACTTCAAGACTCATGTTTATCATTGGAAACACAATCTGACATGGAGAATTTTTGCCAGATTAGGTTAGCATATCACTGCAATATTCCATTTTCTGCTTAACTGTGACTTAGAATATTGTAATCCTTTGTAGAGATGGATAATCCTTTGTAGGCAGTAAAAATAGTAGGAAATTGACAATGCAGAACTTGGAACAGATACAGCTGTGCTTCTTTTCTGTTAAACAATCCAACTCTCTGAGCAGTGGTAGTTGTTAATAAGAGCATGTACGGTATGATGCTTTAAAAGACTGCCTAAATGAAACCGAACAAATTGGGAGAAGTGGGGAGGGGGCCAGGCCTACCTCTGGGACAGGGGGAAGCAGGACGCCACCCATGAAAACAAGATCCCAAGACAAAAAATATCAATAACTATATAATGTATGATAAACAGCCTTAAAGGATTTTTAAATTGCATATAGCTCAATATTGGTTAAGTTTATGGTTTTTTATTATGTTTGAATTTCCTGCTGATATAGTTAAATATAGGACTTTATTATTTTTGGAAACAAAATCTTTGTCCATTGTTGTACAAAAATTTGTAAACTTAAAAAAGAATTTTTATGAAAAGGTGAAAAACAATTATTGACAAATATTTGTAAATAATTCATTTTCTATTTTAAGTCTGTATTTTTGAAAACTAATAAAACTTGTTATTTCAAAAAAAGACTGCCTAATTAAGAGTAGAAATTCAAATTGCAAAATTATTACTAAAGTTATTTATTAAAATATATTTATTTATTTATTTATTTTGTCAACAAGTACAAGGAAACAAGTACCAGTATACATTGGCACAATTAAAGACAAATAGACAAAACATAGCCATAAACACATGGGATGATTACAAATAGATGGGAACAGTAGGACAGAGATGGTAGGTACGCAGGTGCACTTATGCACAACCCCTTAAGAACCTCTTAAAAAGCATGAAAGGTCCACAGTAGACAGTTTAAAGGAAAAAGTACAGAAATTAGAGAGATTAACAACAGGATCAGGTAGGGCAGTGATGGCTAACCTTTTTGCCATCGCGTGCCAAAAGTGGGGGGTGCCCAGGGGGGCTGCATGTCTGTGTGCCCACACCCATAATTCAATTCACACCATCCTCCCTAGAAAGGCTCTGGAGCCTGGGGAAAGTGAAAAGCTGGTGTTCCCCACACACCCAGGCCCTCCAGAGCCTGGAAGCAGTCTCTTTCACAACTTCTAGTGGGCCTGGAAGGCCCAAAAATCAGCTGGCCACCACCTGCATGCGTATCAGAGCTGAACTAGGGCAACGCTCGCATGCCCACCAATACGGCTCCACGTACCACCTGTGGCACATCTGCCATAGGTTCGCCATCACCGAGGTAGGGTGTTTCAGACATTTATAACTCTATTACAGAAGTTGTATTGCCTACAGTCTAGATTAGAGAGATTTACATTGAGTTTGAATCTATTGATAACCCTTGTGATGTTGTGGTTGAAATTAAAATACCCATTTATAGGTAAGGCATTTTGGTAAATAATCTTATGAACTAAGCATGGATCAGAATGTAGACGGTGTTGTTATAACTGTGATGTTATCACAACATCTAGTTGCTCATATGAATTCCATTCCATTCAGTACATCTTATTGTCCATGACAGTATAATCACAATAGGAAATGTAGTTATCAAACAGTGAACACTCAGTACTGATGTAACACAGCAGCTATCTAATGTAGAAAGAAAACCTGCATTGATTTTTTTTCTAGTTAGTTCACAGCAAAACTTTGATAATGAAATAGTCAGACCTTCCTGAAATCGAATACTCAGTGTCCTTTAGAAGATGTTGAATCACACACATGAATTCTCTATTTATATGACTTCTCTGCCCATTACTTACTTTTAAAAAATGCATTCATATCATTGTTGAACTATTAAAATGGCATAATAAATTAAAAATGTGGCCTTGAAACTAATAAAAATATAATGCAATCCTATGTTGGTCTACTCAAGAATCATGCTCTATCAAATCATCCTGACTCTCCCAACTCAAATCCAAAAACAAGATAGCATAATTTAGGTATTTTCTTTTAGATCAGTTTCAGGGGCATCCATATCAACTATTATATAGATAATACATTTTTGCATTTTTTGAATAAAATAACTAATTAGAAACCTAGCATTCTCTGAAAGCTGTTAATAAAAAGCTTTGAAGTATTTGCAAAAAATAAATTTCAGAAAAAAACATTCAAAAGAACTTCCAGTGTAATAATTGGAGATACTGACATGGAAGCTCAATTACAGAATGTGCATCTTAAATGAAGTTCATAGAACATCACATAGACAGTTAATAAAATGTGGAGTTCTTCAAGGATTTGGTTGAAGAACTTGTAAATAAACCTGTCTTCACATAGGCTGTTATCTACCTAGATTATAAGAAAGAGTGGACAGAACAGGAAATCATTTTAATAATTTTAAGCAACTAAACTAACATGAAGTTTTTTGGGCAGAAAAAATAGATAACAATTAAAAAAACAGTTTTATGCAAGCTGAGATATATATTTATGTAAAATGTGCCAACATTTAAAAAGATATTCAAGCCTGTGTTTCAAGGAATTTATTATCATAAATAAATATCTTAGTGTATAATGCTGTGAATTTCTACTGAGAAGTAAGTTTTACCTAAATTAATGAGACTTATTTTCATGTAAATATGTATATAGAATTGGAGACTTAGGCTGTAAGCTACAGCAAATCAGCAAAAGAAATGATTCCAGCCTAAGGACACGCTGAGTCAAAGGCTTTTTTTCTTTGCTTTTTTTGCAATTTGTTCAACTGCTGAATATTTTTCTTGTGTATGTGCAGCAACTTCATTATATTAATGCGTGCTCATAAGGCATTCATGTTTTTGACACAATATCATCTATGCAAAGTAATTGCTATTACTCTTATCAACACTGTTTGTGAAATGCATGCATGTTTAATGCATTTTTTCCCAATGAATTAAACTACATGAAAATGGCCTATGTGCAATGTAAGAAAATAGGGGAACATTCTCAACATTATTTCTATAAGTGAAGATGAACTGCTGTTACTTCTTTTGTGTGTGTGTGTGTTATTGTTCTGAGCTGCTGTGTAGACAACCCATGTCAGGTAGTCTCCAAGAATATGTGATTCTCAACGTATGACCTCAATTGATCCCAGAATTTCTGTTGCTAAGTGAGGTGTTTCTTAAGGGGGGGGTTGCCCCATTTTACAACCTTTTTTGCCACATTTGTTAAGCGAATCACTGGAGTTGTTAAGTTGGCAACAGGTTTATTAAGTGAGTTTGCCTTCCCCGTTGACTTCGATTGTCAGAAAATCACAACAGGTGATCATGAGACCCGGGAGCACTACAACTGTCATAAGTATGAACTGGTAGTAAAGGTAAGTGAAACCCACCCTTTGGGGTCAACCAATAGTCTACTATAACTGCGTTGTAGTGCACAAACCAGTGGTGGGTTGCTTCAGGAGAACCGGTAGTGATAATTTGTCATTGGTTGCCAAATAACCGCTGGCTGGCCACGCCCCCTGAACTGGTCCCCCAGTCACCACTCATTCACCCTGGCTGCCATGTTCATTGCCGCCATGTTCTTCCCGCACAGGCATCCCATTGCCTTGCAAGTCCAATGGGATGCGCATGCACAAAGAACATGTGGTGACGGCAGCAGCTTTTTCTAGTGGTACTTTTCAGCAGCCTGCAGCCAGCCGCTGCAGCCACAATGTGGGTCTCAAAGAGGTGTGCAACTGAGAGGCTTCTTTGCCAGCCACTTTCCAGCAGCCACAGCGGCTGGCTGCGGGTCACCAAAAACTCTGCTCAGCTTGCCTTCTGGACTCTGGACTAGCCACCATGGAAGGTAAGCAGCCTGAACAAAGAGGCAGTGGTGGGGGAGGAAGCAGGGCTAGGGCTGGGGCCACTAAACAGCAGAAACTGGGGCAACCGGCAAAGGAGGGTGGAGGTAGATAACAAGCAAGAGACTAGTAGAGCAAACCCCAACAAAAAGCAGAAATTGTGCTAAAACTCCTTAATTCAATTTCAGTTTCAACTGGGAAACTATTAGTATTTTAGATAAAGCCAAATTTGGAAGAAAAAAAACCCCTAAATAATCCTTGGAAGCTTGACATTCAGACAGATCAGCTATCAATAGACACAAAGTGATAGATCACATTTTCATAGTATTCAAAAGGGACAATAACAAATCTAGGAAGGAAACAAAAATACTAGAGCACCTACCCTCCAACAGCCAACACTCAAATAATAAGGGATCAACATCAGGCAGTCGGGCAGAAAACAACACTCTAAAAAAGGAAGTTCCAAGGAGAAAATCATATTCCCATCCAATCTGGCACAACAGGCTACTATATAAACAGGCAGAAATCCAACATTCACTCACACTGATGATGTTACCTAATTGGGTCATAAAATGTCTACAAACAAGCAAGTTTAGGGAACACTAAGAATTCCAGAGAGAGATATAATTAATTTTGTTAAAGTATCCCAATTATTTTAGGGATACAGGATATTGCAAAGTTCTTATAGCACTTGTACAATTCAGTGGAAAAAATCATGGTAATCGTAACAGATTTTGACTGGCTCTTCATAAATACAGATTGTCAAATGGTTCCTCATTTTTCGTAAAATAAAATAGTCATTGCATATAAAAATGAGAGAGATGTTAGCAGCCCTCTTTTGCAAATGTAACATTATTAATAAATTGTGCAGATGTAGAAGATTGCAAATGTCAAGCAATTGATTTCCTGTTTTTCATATTAAATCTTCAGGGAGTTAGCCTACTTTTCATGCCTACATCAAATTGGGATGCTTGCTTCCTAATGCTATGTTATTTACAATGAAAGAAACATAAGCCAAAAGGCACAATAATCAGTCTATACCTTATTAACAAAATTTGTAGCCAGGGGCTTCACTGTAGGAGAGTACCCATAAAAAAGGAGCCATCAAAGCTATTGTTAAGAAGAATCATAAAGAGATATTAAGAGTTAAGATTCGAATTTGCACAAACCTATGCTTAATTTACAAGATCAGAAGTATATTGTTTTAGCCCTATTACCATGAAGTATTTGGGGGAGAAGAAGAAGAGGATGGCAGAGAACAAGGTGGCTGGATGTCACTGAAGCAGTAGGCGTGAGCTTGGGTAGACTCCAGAGGATGGTGGAGGACAGGAAGACCTGGAGGAACATTGTCCATAGGATCGCGATGGGTCGGACATGACTTTGCAACTAACAACAACAAATCTCAGACACTTCT
Source organism: Calamaria suluensis (assembly GCA_032468135.1). Classification (NCBI taxonomy): domain Eukaryota; kingdom Metazoa; phylum Chordata; class Lepidosauria; order Squamata; family Calamariidae; genus Calamaria; species Calamaria suluensis. Next base: position 98,260 of record JANHFP010003155.1, on the reverse strand, counting down.
TTCTGCTTTTGTTTATGGGTACACCCACATACACAGGAACATACTTTTCTGACTTTCTAGTACAAAAAATCCAGCATGCTTTGTCATCTCTCTAATATATTTCTTTACATAAATCTATTTTCTGTTATAGGTATAAAATTATTTCAGTCTCAGCCAAGAGACAATATACTGCAATAAAAATAAATAAATAAAATGTGATCTTACTCTGTCACCCTGAAAGATAAGAAGCTAAACACAAGAAGCCAGGATACTAAGTAGAAAAATTCAAACTACTGTACTTTCCACTTTGTCCTATATATTTCTGTCTTTTTAAAATAAAATAAAAATATTTTAAAATAAAATATTCAGACGTCTTGGTACCTGCCAAAATGTGGGGCAATGTGTGTATCTGTTTTGAAATATGCAAGGTAGGGATCATTGACTTTTTCTTTTTTGAACAACAACAAAAAGTTCAAAACTTGTTCAGATTAGCATGCACATTTCTATTGCGATCACTGCTGCTATAGAATTACCACATGAAATAGAAAAGGGCAAAGTGTACCTGGATTTAAATTCCTACCTGCTTTTCCCTCACAACTGATCTGCTGGGAACAAAAAAGCTCAAACTACATGAGAGAGGAACCAAGAAAAAGAAATAGAAGAGAATATATGGAGTCCTTGGTGCACCAAGAAAAAAAATCTTATCACATCAGTTGATGTGCCTTTTTAGTTAACCTGGAAAAGGAAGAATAGGAGCAAAACCATTAGAGAGATTTGATGTTAGGAAAATAAGTCATCTTATTCAATGTTTGGTCTGTTTCTGAGGAATGGAGATAAGTAAGCATTTCACTAGCTTCTTTTTATAAGGATTTGCCCCAATTTATTCATAAGTGAGGAGGATATTTTTCATATTAAGACAAGAATAAAATGTCAGTGAAAGCCAAGTTTTGACTGCTTAGCTCTGTCTTTCCACTTTGGTGCTTCGGTTTGCATAATCTATAACTACCAAGCGCCATTAGCCATGACTGCCAGGGGATTTTGAATACATGCAGAAGGCAGACAATTGGTGAAGGATGGCCAACTTCTTAAAAGTCTCACTTTGAATCTCCTTGTTTTCAGCCATATCTGAAATGATGAATTATGGCTATCAACTTTTCTCTGATATGTCTTTACCTTTAACAGCTTCAAGAAAAGCAGATTAAAATAGTTTTCTTCCTAGTGGGAATAATTGTGCCTGGTAAAAATATTTTTAGGAAAAGCACTTATGAAAATCTTTATAAATATGACAGATCTTTGAAAAAAAACAATCTGATTGTAAAAGTGGATTTTTTATTACAGTATCAACTGACAATTTGACCATCCTTGCTGTGAAAAAAATAGCTACTATAAAATATATATTTTTATGAGTGTTTGAGTTATGGGGAATGTATGATGTCCAGATGTTGTCCCTGTCACCCAAACAATCATTTTTCTTCCCGTCTTAATATGAGCAACTTTCTATAAACAGACAGCAAGAGTGTGTTTTGCAACATTCAAGAAAAATATGAAAATATAGTATTATATATTCAAATACATGTGAAATAACATAAAGTCTTCCAATTTTTACTTATTTTAAAGCACAACTCTAAATGGAACATTATCATCACTGCCATCTCAGTGTTATACAATTCACCAACAAAGCCTACAATTTTCTATATATTTACTTTTGAACTCAATGGAATTTACATTTTTTTGTAGACATGCATGGGGTTTACTTTTCCATATGGCTTTATCTAAATGGCAGACCTAAATAAATATAAAAGGGGATACAAGCAGGTAGTTGAATTATTAACAGCCCATTTGAATGTCTAAGTACATTTTGGAAGGCGTTGCTTCGAAACCTGCCATTGCTTAGTTAATCGAACAAAGCCATCTTTGCTTTGTCAGTGTAAACATCTGCCCTTGCATTTCTTACTTTCTGTCATCCCAAAAGGTCCGCAAAGCTTTCCCTGAACAAGAGAAGAGAGAGGGTTCAGTAATGGGTGATATCATCTGAAAACTCATAGTGAGCTATCATCAGTACAACTATATACTGTCAGATGATAACATTAAGATCCTGTCTCATTGTCTAGAGCAGTATTTCTTAACCTTAGCAAGCTTAATATGGGTAGACCTCATTTCCCAGAATTATGAGAGTTGAAGTCCACCTACCTTAAACCTGCTAAAGATGAGAAATGCTGGTCTGGAGCAGTGGTGGAATTCATTTTTTTTACTACTGGTTGTGTGGGCATGGCTTGGTGGGTGTGTCTTGGTGGCCATGGCAGGAGAAGGATACTGCAAAATCTCTACTCCCACTCCAGTATGGGGCCAGCCAGATGTGGTATTTGCTAATTCTCTGAACTACTCAAAATTTCCACTACTGGTTCTCCAGAACCTGTCAGAATCTGCTGAATTTCACCCCTGGTCTGGACGCAATGCTGGTGTTGCTAGAAAAGAATAGGCTTCATCTCAACCTTAGCAAGATATTTCTTTTTTCTTCTAAAAAAGTGAAGTAAATCAATATTAAAAATTTAGCTATATTAAAACCTAATATGCACTAAATCTACCTGGGCCTTCTACAATTTTGTAAACAACAAGCTTGAAGACTCAAGATCCATCCCACCACTAAAAGGATTAAACAGGAAAGACTGTGATGATGAAACTGTTTACGCCAACCTCTTCAACACATTATTTTGTTCTGTCTTTGTAAACAGCAAAGGCTCATGCCCCTCATTTCCCAATCATACCACAGCTACTCACAATGATCTACTACATTTTGATTTCACAGAAGATGCCACTGAAAAGGCACTATGCAACCTAAAACCATCTCTATGCCTGATTCCTAAAGAAGCTCTCAACCAGCATAGCAGAACCACTTAGCATAATCTACAAAATATCTTTCAGAACTAGCTCCGTACCTAACTTATGGTCACTAGTCACGGCCATCCCTATCTTCAAAAAGGGTGCCTAGTTGATAATTACAGACCAATATCATTGTGTTGTCTCATCTGCAAAGTCATGGAATCAATCATAAATCAATCCATTATCCTTTGTTGTTGTTAGTTGTGAAGTCATGTCTGACCCATTGTGACCCCATGGACAATGTTACCCTTTACTAAGTAAATTACCCTTTACTTAGATATTAATAAACTACTCTGTAACAAGCAATTTGGCTTTAGAAAAAAATTGTCCTGCAATCTGAAACTCTTACACTGAAAAAACCTATGGACTTCAAAACTTAACCAGGGTAAATCAATAGATGCAATTTATATAGACCTTAGCAAGGTTTATAAGCTGTAAAATTTTCAGTTCAGTGGAACATGACAGGCTACTTCCAAAACTAAAATCTTATGGCATTTCTGGATTTCTGCATAAGCGGAGAGCTGTGTTCCTATTAAACAGTCAACAAGTAATCAAAATAGGGAACACCTAGTCCACAGGTGGCATGCGGAGCCATATTGGTGGTCACGTGAGCACAGGGATGAAGTAATTGGTGGAGTGCATAGAATTGTGGGTGTGGGTATGCAGGCAACATCCCCCTGCCATGTTTCTCCTGCTTTTGGCACTCGATGGCAAAAAGGTTAGCCATCACTGACCTAATCTAACCCTGCACCTGTTAACAGTGGTGTCCCCCAAGGCAGAATTTTAGGAAAATACTCTTTATAGGTATATAAATAACCTTTACAATCATCTTATAAGTAACTGCATTCTCTTCGCTGATGATTTAAAACTATTCAACACCACTGACAATTCTGCTACTCTACAAAAAGACATTGACTATGTGTCAGAATGTTCAAATAATTGGCAACTCCAAATCTCAACCAACTAATGTTCTGTCTTACACATTGGAAAATAAAATCAGAACACAAAATACAAGCTGGGCAGATACGACCTAACAGGTGACCCTCACTCTGTCAAAGACCTTGGAGTCCTCAACTCAAATGATCTAAGGGCCAGAGCTCAATGTAACAACATTGCTAAAAAAGCATTAAGAATTGTTAACCTAATCTTGTATAACCTCTTCTCTGGTAATAATGAACTGCAAACTAGGGCATACAAAACCTTTGCCAGACCAACTCTTGAATACAGCTCATCTGTGTAGAACCCATACTGAATATTGGATATTAATACAATTGAATTAGTCCAGAGATATTTCATGAGAAGAGTCCTTCACTTCTCTGCTCACAACATAATACCTTATGCCACCAGACTTGAAAATTTGGGCTTAGACAATTTAAAACTCCTCCGTCTTCGGTCTGACCTAAGCATAATAAATAAAATCATCTGCTACAATGTCCTACCAGCCAATGAATATTTTAGCTTCAACCAAAACATTATAAGAGCACACAATATATACAAACTCATGGTAAACTGATTCAAACTAGACTGCAGAAAATATGACTTCATTAATAGAGTGGCCAATGCCTGGAATGCACTACCTGACTCTGATGTTTCTTCCCCAACTCCCCAAAACTTTAATCTTAGACTGTCCACTGTATACCTCACTCTATTTCTAAGAAGTCTTTAAGGGGTGTGCTTAAGTGCACTATCATGCATACTGTCCCTGTCCTAATGTTTCCTTTTATTTGTATCCATTTCATGTATTTATAATTATGTTTACACTTGCATCTGTCATAAAATAAAAGCTTGACAAAATACAAATAAAATAAAATAAATAAAAATTGTGCTTTGTTTATTATACAGAAAGACAAGTTCTGGATTATATCCTTCCCTTTTTAATTTTTATTTATGTAAAATACTAACAAAATTACTAAGTTACAAAACAAATACCAGGCTAGTTTAAGGCATTTTGGTGGAAAAGGTAGAATAGCAGCTCCAGCTACGAATACTCTAATCAAAATACAAAATATCCAGATTTGGAAATTTAAATAGCAACTCCAGCAAATCCTCCTCTATTAGCTGTTTTGCTATTTCAGAATAAAATGTACAGTATTTAGCTACTTCAGTCCAAATATAGAGCTTCTTCCATTAAGTTTACAAACCAATAAATAGAAGCTTATGTATCTTAGGTATTTTATGTGGGATCTCCATTTATCAATAATAATACTTCACAATTCCTGTGAGGAAGGTTGGGATGAAAAAGAGATCAGGGTCAGCCAATTGCTTCCATGACTTTCACCACACTAACCTGACTCTAAAGGAAATTGTGAATGATTGGCATTCTGCTTATGTAGCTTTAGTTATAGTATTTGTGTGTGCATCTTCAGGTCAGTTTTTCACTCCTGGCAACTGCCTGAATAAGTCTTTGCTATTTTCTTGGCATGGTTTTTCAGAAGTGGTTTGCCATTGACTCCTTCCTAGGGCTGAGATGGAATGGCCTAATCTCCAGATCATTCACCTGGCTTTCGACCTAGGACAGAACTCAGTTTCTTAGTTTCTAGCCTGGTTCATTATCTGCTTCATCAAGCTTCTAAGTCATACAATAGTTTAGAAATGTTTAAACTAATAGCAATATTATATCATTGTGTCATTTAACTTCTATAGTTTGGAAACTCTAGCTGGCTTGTGTAAGGTAGTTAGAGTTTGTATATAGAGGCATTTTTCATTGCCGAGGTGATGCTGGTTGGCTCATCAAGATGTTTGTGTCACTCTGAGTGCCATCTTCTAGACATACCTTCTCTGGCTGATATAGGCAACTGGGAGATCATAAAGAAAGCAACACAACCATTTTGATGAAGTGGAACTTACTGATTTTCTAAATAGCTTGGAAAGGGTGCTTTTCTGAAAGCATCATCTAAGCAAATCACCCCTTTGAAGCTTTGTACACCCCAATCTTCAGTTTTTATCATTCTAGCATAAACACTGATGTATGATTATTTTTCTTTTCACAGCTGCTACTCATTTTACAGGCACAAACTCCATACTTTTTAGGGCATTATACTTGCTTTGTAAAACCAATATAGGCATTTCCCTGTTGCTCACCAAATGAAGCGAAGAGACTGATGGAAAGTGGAAAGTTACAGTGATCACGTCAACTGATTAAACTATGTAATTCTAAGCAGCTTGATTTACTATGGAAAGTAAACGGAAAAATAAACTCTTGCATGCACTCCATAGGGGAAACAGGAAGAGGAAATAAAAATGAATAAATTGGGTCAGGATCAGTAGGATTTCTGAAAAAAGAGGGGAGATAGAAAATTGACTTTTGTTACTATGCATATTTATGCAACAGTCTTCATAGAGACCCGAGATTATCAGAAAGTCACCTGGAGAATTTTTTCTTACTGTGCATGACAAATTGCAAAAATATAATAGAAAATACAAATACAACACTTGCTGAAATACAAAGTAGGTATTACAATGGAGTGTTTCCTTAGCACAAAGTTTTCTGAGGAGAAACGTTTTTTGTGAAAAGTAAGTTTTATGAAATGAGAAGCAGAGTAAGGAAAATGTGCCATATACCCTCTAAACGTGACTGGTTGTTCTGCAATGTGATTAGAAACCGCATGATTTGTACCAGTAATTTTCGCCCAAGGAACTATAATTCACTGTCAGAGAAGCTCAAACTGCTCTTGCATATACTTGCAGACAATCTGACAACCACCCAAGCTGATTTCAACTTTTTAACCTCTCATATTTCTTTTTCCAATACAAAACAGAAGTGAGTTGAAGTTTCTGAACTAGAAAGAAAATGAAACAGACACTTCTTACACTGTAACTTACTGAGTTGTGCTGTTCAATGCTTTTTGTCTTTAGAATAACAATTTCAGGCAGAAGTTCTTATTTTCTGACAGGTATAACAATTAATTTGCTAGGCCAATCCTCAAATACAGCTCATATGTTTGGAATCCACACTGCATATCCAACATTAATACAATTGAATGTGTACAGAAACATTTCACAAGAAGAGTCCTCCACTCCTCTGTTCTCAACAAAATACCTTATGCCACTAGA
>JANHFP010003155.1:66558-77242 GCA_032468135.1 Calamaria suluensis | reverse complement strand
ATAAATAAATAAATAAATAAATAAATAAATAAATAAATAAATAAATAAATAAATAAATAAATAAATAAATAAATGGCTGACCATGGCTTATTGGTGACACTGAAGCAGTCACAACTTTTGACAAATGTCACTCTCATAGGAGTCACGGATCTTTCGTTTTGGATGCATTTTGTAAATTAGCCCATTGAGGTACACTGATTAAAAAATTGTTCCTCTGTGCATCATTTTCACCCAACTGAATGTTACAAACAAACAGACATTAAGAGTTTCAGCAGTGTACAGACAATAAACCTTATCTATAAGAAACAATATATAACACACATAGTAAAAAGCTGATGGATGATAACTATGTCCCCACTTATACACCATGAGTCTTTATGACTTACTGTACTCTCCCCACAGAATCAGAAATGTTGTTAATAGGCTAGAAGTAATAAAAGGTGAAACCTCATCCTGCATTTAATATTACATTACCAGGAGGTGGTAACTCTGCATGGGAAACTACCAGCAACTTCTATATACAATGCCTTGAATTCCACAGTAGAAAGTATTAATACCATACACAAACATACAAAAGCTTTTACTTTTATCACTGTTGTTGTTGTTAGTTGCAAGGTTGTGTCTGACCTATTGCGACACCATGGACAACATTCCTCCAGGCCTTCCTGCCCGCTACCATCCCCAGGAGTCCATTTAAGCTTATTCCAACTGCTTCACAGGGACCCCATCCAACCACTTCGTTCTCCGCCTTCCCCTTCTTCTTTCACCCTCAATATTTCCCAGCATTACATTCTTCTCCAGTGAGTCCTTCCTTCTCATTAGGTGGCCAAAGCATTTGAGTTTCATTTTCAGGATTTGGCCTTCTAAAGAGCAGTCAGGGTTGATCTCCTCTAGGATTGACCATTCTGACTCCTCTAGGACTGATCCATTCAGAGAGGTAGTTTAAAAGGAAACAAGTTGTTAAGGAAACAAGGGGAAAAATGTCTTCTGAACCAGACCACAGTTGGGCCTCAGCATATGGAAACCCCACTCCCAAGTCTTATTAACAGCTACCAGACTTGAAATCAGCAAGGCCAGAGTATCTATGAATCAACAAAGCAAGGATTGGGAGGGGGGATAAAGGGGATCTTCAAACCTGCCCCTTGTTTGAATTCTCTTTGAATTCAGACTGGTTAGTGCCTGAAAGCCTACTTGAAAAGGGTATGGATAAGTGTGGATGAATGTGTATGGGTGAAAGAAAGAGCAATTGTACACTGCAACCAGTAAAGTTTTACTTCACTGGCTCTTTGTATATTCCAAAGGACTAGTTGTGCCTCAGTGTTCATTTGAAAGTGATTTGAATGTAATCATAAGGTGAACTTGGGAACAAATGCAACAATATCCTCACTTAAAATTCACAAGATGCTTTATGAGAAAAAAACATTATCTTCCGAGTTCAGTTGAAAAGGCAACACAACAGGGGTGAAATGCTCCTGGTTCAGACCGGTTTGACTGAACTGGTAGCGATAGTGGCCAGCAGTTCAGAGAATTGGTAGCGATGGTGGTGCAAGGCTCCACCCACCTGCCCGGTCATTGTTACTTCCTGGTTTTAACCAAGAAGTAAACTGTTTTTTTACCCTCTGCACATGCGCAGAAGGGTTTGAGCATGCACAGTGGGCCCAAGTGCTCACGTGATGCGTGCGCACACATGTGGCACATACACTTCCAAACTGATTGGGATGGTAAGTAGATTTTACCCCCACCACACAGGAATAAAAGTCAATGCAAAATTACAATAATTCCCACATGATCTTTGTGAAAGCATCATCGTCAGCAATTTGCCAAACTCCAATCATCGAGACCAGGATTGTTGAAATATTTTCTTTATTTGCTTGCAAAAATGCTTAGAATAGCACAAAGGGCAGCCATAAAATCTATAGTAGCCACACCATTTTATAAATAAGTAGGGAGCAAAACCAAAAAAGCTGCATACAGGAAAGACCAATGGCTTATGCCTTTAGCTTATACATTATGATTAGCTAGCTATTGCCTTTGTAGATGCTGAGGTTAACCAGTGATATTTTCCAAGTGTTGAAATGGAAGGATACCTGCATCAGCTAGTTTATGCTCATGAAAAGAGCATGTGGTGATCATGCTGAAAGAACATGGGCAGAAAAATGGAATATGATTTCATGGTCCATTTGTATCTGTATTGTTAACAATTGGCCAAAAGCTCTTAAACAGAAACCTATTAAAATAGATGACGAGATATATTCAGCATAAGTGCTGCCTAACACCCTCTGATGATCTTGGCCAGAATAAAATACTTCCTCCATTCCTCACCAATTGTCTGGCATCAGATGTCTTACCAACTTGAAAATGAACCACTGACAGAAGTAGGATATTTTTCTCCTAGGAATGAGTACTATAGATTTCCATTGCATGTGGATGTGCTTACCATGGTCTTAAATGGAATATTGACTCAATATACGGGCATAGCACCATTAATAAAAAATGCTTCTAGATGCTGAAGTTTTACATAATAGCTTACCTATTCCCCATAGATTGTTTTAGTTAGAATTAACAAAAACCCAGATGGTTCAGAGGTTTCTAGATGGTGAGTTGTCCACAAGCATCATGTTACCTGTCCCTGGAACAGATTCTGAGACTTAGAACATAATGGACAGATGCTTTGTCCTTGTCATCCAGCATCCATAATGCATTCAGACAAATAAAATGCACAAAGCACTTATTACAAATACATGATATACCAAGTTTGTGGTACCCGGGAGACTCTACATTGCAACGAACTCAATAATTGAAAACCACCATTATCGCCACCATTAAAGCAGCATTTGGCCATGTTTAGAGTAGCTTCAGTTAATTGCTTTTAGTCATCTTGCTAAGCTATAATGTTGGTTCATAACAGAAAGGGTGGACATCTTTTACGTTGATTGGTTGCTCAAGCCTGAAAGTGTTTGCTGCCTATCTAAGTATCCTAGAGATCAATAAGCCATCGAAATGATAGGAATTCTAGATGTTGTTTGGAATCATGGATCAGGTTTATGGAGCTGCTGCTATTGTTGTCTGAATATGACTCAATCTCACAAGCCTGAAGGACCTCTGAATGACAACATGAACTTTTAAAAAAAAGTTGAATAAAAGATCTGTGCTACTCTTTTATAGATTCCCTCTTTTTCCCCTTGAAATTATGGGAAAATTAAAAACATCTGTTTGTTCAGCTTTGCCTTCAATTGATGCAGAAGGTAAACCAACTAAGTTAAAAGAAATGTCATGAGAAACAGTGATCATTTTGGAACCAAGGTCCAGAAAAGTCTTGAAGGCACAAACTATAGTTTTACTGAAGAAGTAAATTTTATACAGTATTTTGGTTATATGGCTGTACTCATTTGTATACAAACTCCAAATGTATTTTGGAGCTGATTACTCCAACATCTTTTTAATTAGCATATTAATTTAAGTAACTTTCAATACAAGGGTAAGTTTCTCAAGCACTGAAGATAGGGAACAGGAGATACTTTAGCTTTGGGTAACAGAAAGCTCAGCCCAACCTTTCTAGAAGACAATGTGAAGATGATGATAACAAACCAAAAGAACTGATTTGGTGTAGTGGTTAAGACAGTAGGATGGAAATCAAGATTGAGTTGATACAAAACCAACTGATTGGCTTTGGGCAGTCAAAAAGTATCTCCTTCCTGGAATGTTGTCAAGGAAACTGCAGGAATTAAACCAGGCCATCACCAGGATTCAATGACTCAACTCAAGGATAGAGAAGGAAAAGGAGAAGGAAACAAAATGAAGAAGAAGCAACAGCAAACCAATCCCATGCAATTGCAAAGCAATTGGGGAGTTGTACCCTAGTAGGCACTACAGGAACCAAAATTCTACTTGAAGGCACCTTTGCCATTATCATTTTATTACAAACACATATACAGTAGCTACTGTAGCATAGAAAGCCCATGAAATCATCTTCTATCTCAAAACCTGCATTTTATCCTACCATTGATATATGTAGTTAGATCAAAGTTTGCAGCCACAGAGTACTTCTATAGCAAATGCTTTGCAGTTTACAGTCTCAGCCTCAGGCAGCTCACATGGTTTCTCATATTCTTTGGAGAGGGAAGGAGATTTTGAAAAAGATTCAAAACAAACATTTAAGTGCAGAACTTCAGTGGTGCTGCTGTTCTCTTATCAATTCTGTATAGCTAAATTACAAAGGTATTCAAACAGTTCTGCTGGGGGGGAACTCTGCTGTTTGTCAGATACTACATTAACAAGTTTCTTTTAAAAGCATTTCTCTTTATCTCTACAGTGCAGTGATGGCTTGTAACCAGGGTGCTACAAGGTAAAGTTCTTTCAAGGATGCCTTTCTTTTTTAAATTGCTTTGAGTGTTTTCTAGTAATATATGTCTGAGAAAAAACAAGAATACAACAGGCAAGAAAGGTAAACAATGTACCCTATTATGTTATTTAGCTCAATAACCAATGCTACTCTACACATTTGTACACAAAGGAATGTCCCACTGAGTTAAATGGGATTAACTGTCCCGTAGGTTATACACCTGGGTATTTCAATGAAATGCTATAAGATACAATCCTATACAAAATTCAAGCCAAGTGTCTATAATCTTTCTACCCAGATCTAATCTGTTCTACCCAGCCTGATTTTGAGTCTCCTTGCTAAAATATTCTATGTTCCTGAACCTGTTCAGTTTTGAGTAGGCTGTTTTGGAAATCAAGTTCTTTGTTGAGAGATCCCCAGTAAAACATGGGATTTTTACAAAAATGGGGTGAGGCTATTCCTCCAATCAGTTGATAGTTGATAAACTTTTTTGTTTGTTTGTTTAATCTGGTTTTGATTTAATTACATCAATATAAGTCTCACAACCTGGTAACCTAGAGTATAATGCTGTTTTTATTTGCAAACATATAATTTTGAGTATTTTGATTGTATTGATATATTGATTGTTGTTGCTTGTATCCTTACAATTTATATTGACTGTTACCTGATATGATTTCATTGTTTCCTATGACTATCATTGTGTTGTACCTTATGATTCTTGATGAACGTATCTTTTCTTTTATGTACATTGAGAGCATATGCATCAAGACAAATTCCTTGTGTGCCCAATCACACTTGGCCAATAAAATTCTATTCTATTCTATTTCAGCACATGATGGATAATTGCCATCTTTCGAAGATACAGCTGTTGCTTAATTCCTGGCCACTTTTATTTAATTGCTGCAACTGAGTATATTAGCATTCTATATTAAGTCTTTTGAAACTCCGCCTTCATTTTCCACTGACCACTTTCTGTACCAGGTCTTTGTCTCCTTTCATCCAGCTCATCAGTTTCATGTGATGGGACAGCTATGTCCCTACTTATTTCTAGGTGGCATCTCTAATCTCCATATGTAGTAACCATATCATTCTTCTGTCACAGATTTTAAGAATGAGGAACATTTAATTTTAAATTGATTGCATTCTTTCCAATTTGCTTAAATGAGGACTGGAGTTGAGATACATTGATCCTTTTCAAGAAATCCTCTTCTACTTTGAAAGATATGTATAAAGAATATTCTACAGTTTTTCTTTGACTGGTTTCTTCTTCTTTTTATAAGTGAATAGAAGAGTATTGTTATACCCTAAATGGCATTGGCGCCTAGATAAACAATTGGAATTTCCAGTAGTTGTTTTGTTTTGTTTTTTACATTTTCAAGGTAGACAGAAACAACTCTTGGATGATTCCAAGAGTCAGACTGAATGTCAGACTGGTTTCCGGGGCTGACACTGAAAACATTAAGGAAAACAATATGCATATGCAACAGATATAACATTATGCAATAATATCCTCATGTTATGCCAGTCCCACATCATATAAGACGTATTCTAATACAATTTGGAACAGAGTAGAGATTAGAGCTGCAAACAAGAATATTAAAACCAGCTAAAATTTCCCATGCAGCCCACAACAAATTCACTTCACTAAAATCACCTTATCCCAGCACTTGGGGGGAAAGTCAGTTCTGAAGTGGTTAAGGAAGGGGGTGCTGTTAAACTTCATAGAAAACGGTGTTTACATGAGAGAAGTGACACTACCCATTAAGGCACGAGATCTGGGTCACATAAGGTAGGGAGGGGAAGCTGAGTGCTGTGAAGTTAAATGCTTTAATATCCTTCTAGTGGGTTTGCTCCACAATGAATAATGTGCACAGATTTAACAGTATCCAGCTAAAACGTTTTGATGACACTGAAAATATATAATTGCTACAGTAAAAAGAAATAAAACACTATGTTTGTGCAGCCATCCAATGTATCACTTCTGTTCTCTTCCACCTTTTACAAGTAGTGGCAGAATTTAAATTTGTTCCACATTGTCTCACCCAACCAAAGAACATCCCACCGCCACTGCTATTTAGTTGTGATGATTCAGTCATCCACACTAGCTATCAACTGATAATCAAGCATTCTGGGAGAAACCTCTTGGCTCATGACTGGATTTCCCTCTGACCTGGCATTAAGCAGCAGCAACCAGAGTTCAGAGCCACCAAAGCTCTGGAAACCAGGTCTTGGGGCTGAACACAGGGGTGAGAATATGCTCTTAAACTCTGAAGTGAATTTGGTGTAGGCTGCATGGGAAATTTCATCTGTGGTGCCAAGTCTCCTGGTTTTAATGTTTTTGTTTTTGTTTTAATATTAATTTATTGTAGATAGATGTAGTTTTTTTCATGTGGGCCATTCAGAGCTTGATACAAGATGACAGCTGCATAAACGTTTAAAGTAAATACATAAGTACATTTCAGCTCAGTTTACTCTGAGATAACTGTGAGTAAACTTTATTCTGATCCATAGGTACAAACCATCATTTTTATTATGGAAATTATATATAGTAGACACCTAAAAATATTTACTTTTATCTGATGGCCAAATTGCCTGAGGAAAGCATGATATGTCATACAGCTAAATTGTTGCTTCATCTTGCCCATAACTGTCCATAAGGGATGTAATAATGTTGTAAGTATTTCAAAAGGCTCTTAGATTTAACAGATCACTTTCTTGTCAAGTATACATTTTATCTGTCTATATTCCAAATCACAGAAAGTTAAAATTACAAAAGCAAAAGCAACATTAATAGCAACATGATTTTTTAAAAAAATATTGACAGAGAACAAACCTATCTCCTGTATACCAAAAGGAATAATATTTCTGAGTGTTCAAACCAACAGCTTTTGGAAGAATAACATAGCTTATCTTGAAATAGCTCGTTAGAATTAATCCTACAGTGAGCCTACGAGGCCTAGGCATCAGGATTAACATTGCCTTGACCCTTGGCTGGTTCTGATATCTTTCTAGCCTGTACACATTATATTATAACCTACATTATAGAAAATAATTATGTCATTATAAACCTCCAGGACACAACTGAAAATGTATCTTGCTTACAGTATACCTATCCCACTCATGAAAAGTACGTGATTGAAAGTAACTACAAGTAACTACACTGATATCTACACTAATGGTTGTACGAAGCACTCAAAACAGCATCAGCATGAGAACTCTGACACCTGATCAAGTTAATCACATATACTCAATTATAAAAAAATTAAACATTAAGAGATTAGATAGATCTTTTTTTCACCATCCCTGTATTGCAGGGGTGTAAAACTTGCATCATTGTCACGTGATGTATTTGGACTTTTTTCCCCTTTGCTAAACCGGGCAGGGGTATGGCCAACGTCTGATGCATCCAGCCCACAGGCCACAAGTTTGACAGCCCTGCTTGTATTGGGTTCTCTCACTGTCAGTCAATTTGCAGGAAGCCAAACTCATATTTTCTAACTAAATACTTGATTGTTCAAATCACTAAAGAGATTGGAATAATAGTTGTCCTAAAATGAATCCTAGAACAAAAACAAGAACTTTCATAAGAAATTGATATTTACAGTGTTCGTTACTTGTACATGAGCTACTCTGCTCTTTGTTCAAAAATAATCAGCTGATTTTAGCTGATACAACAGAGAAGTCCATCAAGAATGCCTATCTGAGTTTCATTAAAGGCTAAATATAAATCTGGAAGATAGTCTACTCAGCCAAGCAAAAGTGACTGAAGAAATATCGAAGAAGCAGACAGAAGAGGTGTTTTAAGAAAAGGGGGGCTAAGGACATATGGATTGAGAACAGGTATAAGCCAAAGAAATTGTAAGGAGAGGTCAAAAGAAAAAGGTAGAAATAAAGCTTCATTGTTTACTATGGAATTAAGGATAAATAAACTAGTTCACCCTGCAGGCATGAATTTTGTTATAGTCGAATTTTGTTTTATGTATATATTCTGTGATCAGTTTTCAGGAACAGCACATAGCAGAAATCTTCAGAGCCCAAAGAAATGTTCTTCAAAAGATTTCTTTCTTGTCAAGTATAAATTTTAAAGCAACTGCATTTCTAGCTGAGGTTTTGTAGTCAACTGGTTTTCAGCATTTATTTGATGGCTGGTTGTTAATCAGCTATGGGGAATGACAGATAAAAATGGAATCCTAGATAAAGTGTCCCTGTTTGTTTAGAAAACTCTTTGCTTCTGCTAGTCATATGCTGATGGAATCTTTTTCTAAGTTGCTTTAGACTGCTGGTTGGGCCATGCCAAGAGGAAAATAGAGAAGTACAGCTGTTCTGAAGGTAGTAGGAATTTGTGAAATTATCAAAGTATGAGATAAATAGAGCCCCAAATTGAGGCAAAGAATTATAGCCAGTGTTTAGGTTTTTATCAGTTATTGTAATTGTATTCAAAACTGTGACCTGTCTAGACTTAGGTACACTCTTTGCTTAATATTCTACATTTTTAAGACCTGATTGCCAATTGCCAACCTTAACAGAACCATCAGCATTTTCCCCTATAGGAAGAGATACACTTTAAAAGTATCAATTTGATTAACATATAAGCTAAGCAGGACATTTATATGCTGGAAATTAACTTGAGGAAGCTTAGAGTTAATGGTGCAGATTTCATGACTTTTTAATATTCAGTTCATGCTCATGCTCATTCATTCTAGTTTAATTCAAAAAAAGTTTCTGTGGAATGACTTTAGGGCTCCAGGGATTCTTTTGTAAGTGGCCCATATACATTTTTGTTGTTGTTAGTTGTGAAGTCGTGTCCGATCCAGTGTGACCCCATGGACAACATTCCTCCAGGCCCTCCTGTCCTCCACCATCCTCTGGAGTCCACCCAAGCTCACACCCATATACATAGGTGTGTAAATAAATAAATATTGTCCTGATATCTAAATGTACTTATGATATAATTCTTAGACCTTTATCTGGAAGAAAACCTAATTTCACAACGAGAATCCACTACTGGCTGAAATTCTTGAAACTATAGCCAAAGCATATGGAGGGATTGAAATTGGAGAAGAGTGGTATATTTTACATTGGAGAAACATAGCACTGCACAAATTTGAAATATCTCAGATAGCTTTTTACTGTATTCATAAACCAAATCAAAACTTTAGAAGCCCTAATTATATTCTGGTCAATGAGCCACTCTTCTATAATCTCCCTAACAATGTCAAAATTGATAATCCATGGAGTTATAGCTGAGAAATTGAACATGCTTCACCTATTACATTCACAGTGAATTTTGTTCGTCTCACATTAGAAAAATTGCAAGGCTGTATGAAGTGGTAAAGAGTGAGATACATTTACCATGATCAATGTTTTAATTCCGTCCTCAATTTTCTTTTTTTGAATCTTGTCTCTAATTTGATCAATGCAGATAAAAAAAATTAAAAAGTTTTCCTAGGGAGAAATTATTTTCCAAACAAAACCCTGGCAACATTATTGTTGATTACTATTTTGTTTTCAATAACACTTCTGTTGCAGGATAGACTTCTGATTTACAATTTAAAGAGAATCTTCATTCATATGAACAGTTGTAATATATCTTATCTGTAAAGGGCCCCAAATGAAGACATTCTTTACTGTACTAGATGCAAGTGGGAAAATTAGCTCCAAAAGAATATTATCACAACTTAGAAATTAGTAAAAGACATCTAACATTAGACTGCTAGACTATTTCTACAAACAAAGATGGAGCCATTATTGGTAGGGACTATAAATTACTATTAATTAAATAAAAAGGAATAATGCAAAATGATGGTGTTGGTGGAGTTGGCAAATCTGATTTTTTTAATTAAACAGAAATTTCTAGCTTTGTTTCTAATTGGATAAGGTGACCATTTGTCCCACTTTTTGCGGGACAGACCCGCTTTTTGGGCAAAGGTCCCATGTCCCGCATCATTTTTGAAATGTCCCGCTTTTTTTTTGCCTCAGAGGAGCCAAGGAGGAGGCCACGCCCACCCATTCTCCTCCCCAGCAGCAGGAAGCCAGCAGGGAGCCAAAAGCAGGAAGGTAGGGTTTTCGGAGGTGAGGTCAACAGCCTAAGGTTAAATTTGGGGGCCATGGGTAAGAAACTGTATGTGTATGAGTGTGTGTGTATGTGTATGTGTTCGTGTCTGTTTTGTGAAGGCACCTGGTTACCCAAATATGTGAGGGAGCATCTTGCTTCCTTTTGCTATATCTATATTACTATATAGTAATATTGTTTTGTGTGTATAGATAGTGTGTGTGTGTGTGTGTGTGTGTGTGTGTGTGTGTGTGAGAGAGAGAGAGAGAGAGAGAGAGAGAGAGAGAGAG
>JANHFP010003153.1:81795-96663 GCA_032468135.1 Calamaria suluensis | reverse complement strand
GCATGCGGTCTTGCAGATACCGTGGTCCAATGCTATGGGTCGCCCTATAGATCATAATTAAGATCTTAAAGCGAACCTGGAAAACCACCGGTAGCCAATGCAGCTTGCGCAGAAGAGGGGTCGTCTGGGCAAATCGTGAAGCCCCCATGACCACCCGCGGGGCCGCATTCTGCACCAGTTGAAGACAAATGGAGGAGAAAAAGGCCATGTCACAGGGTAGCTCTCAAGTTGTGACAGCAACTGGGACCAGAATTTCCATGGTCAAGAAACGTGGCCATAAAGTATAACATCACGTGACCACATTGCTTAGTGATGGCAAGTCCAACAGCCCCGGTTGCTGTTGTAATCCTAGGACCATGATGGCGAACCTATGGCACGCGTGGCACATGGAGCCATAGTGGTGGGCATGTGAGCACAGGGATAAAGTAATTGATGGAGTGCATAGAATTATGGGTGTGGGCACGCAGGTGACACCCCCCTGCTGCATTTCCCCTGCTTTTGGCACTCAATGGCAAAAAGGTTAGCCATCACTGCCCTGGGACTACAAAAGTCTTTAAGCAACAACCTCATGAGACCATAGCAAAAGGGACCTGAGACCCAGGCAAGTAGGCCAATAGATGAGTGCTGTGGATGAGATTTCGGGAGGAAGGGGGGGGGAGCTGATGGCAGCTTCCATGGGCAGATGCCATAGCCATGCATGAAGGAGTGCAGGTATCTGAGTTGGTACTATAGAGTATGTATAGGTGGCTATGCGGGTGTTTTGGGTGGGCAAAGAGCTGTGGGGCAACTTGTGAACCTCCTGTCTACTTCACTATTATTGACTTTCTTTGTGGGAAGATGGCAGGGAAGATGTAAAACTAGTCATGTAACCACAGGGAAACTGTGACTGCAGAAACTTCCACGACCTTTAACAACCCCCCTTAGTTTAGTACCATTGTAACAGTGAATTGTCAATTAGTGTTCAAACACAAGGGCTACCAGTAATGGAAATAGTTAAGAACCTTATTTTAGTAGTTAATAGTGAGATACAGTGTCATCTAGTGGTTAAAGCACCAGAGACGTTTGAGTTCTAGTTCTGCCTTACCTATGAAATCCAGCTGGGTAACTTTAAGCTAGAGGGGAGGGAGGGAGATCAAGTTCTACTGGTTGATTTTGGAGGGCTTTCCAGTAAATCAACAAATAATTCAGAAGCCCATTGTATTTTAACAAAAGGAACTAAAGGCTTTTTCCATCAAAAAACTTAAGGTCAAAACAATAGGATGAAAGCATTATAAAAATGGAATTGGAAGTGCTTTTACTTATAAGAAAGGTGTTGAAGAAATGATCACAAGATTATTGATTTTCAAACACCTTTATGGCAATAGGTCCTGGGAAAATGTAAAAAACAATGTAGTTCCACAAATTTATGTGAAACAACTTGATACATTTGATTTTTACTACCGGTATGAGAAACTTGGTAACAAATGTTAGACACTAAACAAATTATAGAAATTTGCTATAGAAGATTATTAATTAGAAGGCTGGGAAGTTAATGTCACCATTTTAAAAAGAAGTTTAAATTGGTTTTTTTAAAAAATTAGAAATGTTTTTCTCCCAAATTCTTATATGAAATCTTCATGCAGTAAGACATGGAATAAACAGGTTTAGGCATTTATTTTAGAAGTTTTATTAACTTTTGAACTATTTTCATAGCTTTGAAACAGACATTCTTTCCAAATTTTTCAGCGCATTTGTATCTATACAAACAATTTTTATAGCAAAGAATCAGATATACTAATCTCAAGCTATAGAAAAAATATAGAGTAGGTCAGCAACAGTCAGGAAATTAAGTGTCCTTAATGGCTTAATGAGACTGCTGTGAATCAGTGAAAATGAGAGTAGCAGAGGACATACCTTGGAACTGCTCCCAAAACAATCAAGTTGGCTTTTTGTTTGTTGTTTCCAATTACAGCATTTTTCATATCTCTGTAAATCCAGAAAGAGAAAAACCCTAGTAAATTATGCTGAGATACTACTAGCTCAGTTTTGCAGAATGTAGCACCATTTAGTTGCTACATCTAAGCACTGAACAGAAAAAAATAACATCCCCATTATTAATATAAATAACTGACATTTCTCTAATACCAGCTATTCAAACAGCAGAAGTGTGCACTTGATCATTCATTATAAAGCCATCTGGCATATAAATCAGATAGCAGTATCAAAATGTTAAAATTAGGATGGAGTTAGAAGTAAAAATTTAAAAATTAAACATGTGAATCCCAATATGGCCAGTATTCCTACTTCACAGTGGCTGCATTTGAATATGAGGCTAAAAAGAAAGGCTAAAATTTGAATTTGGTTTACTTTAAACTGTCATATGTCATTATATTCAATTATAACATCTTTTGATGTTACAATTTAGTCCTATATTGGCAACATTGGAGACATCTAATTTTTTATTCTTAGATAAAGTTTTTCTAAATCTAGAGTTCAATGTTTTATACAACTGAAAAGCTGTACCAAGATTGATATGGAGATATTTCAGACAACTTTAAATGGCTAATAATTGGAAATCAATGCAATAAAATTGATTTTAAGAGATCAATGAGCTAATAATTTAAAGAAATATTGAAACATTATCCTAATGATCACATGATGTTAAATTATATTTCACAAATTTGGAACCTGCCAAATTATAACAAAATTGAGATTAATCATATGGCAGCTGCTTTTAAGAAGACTGTTTTACTCCAATGGAGATTCTAATTTAAAACCTTGGACGGAAAACATGCATTCACTTTAATGCCTACATAATATTTATCAAAGTAGTAGAAAGTCTATTAAATTTTACTCTTATGGCCAATATTTTTTTGGGTTTGTTACTGACGTGTCTTTTTAATATTTTTATTTGGGCTCCTCCTTTCCTTCTGTTTCTAGATTTGAAGTAATAAAAATACAGGTAGCCCTTGACTTATCACAGTTCATTTAGTGACCATTTGAAGTTACAATGGCACTGAAAAAAGTGACTTACAACCATTTTTCATACTTATAACCATTGCAGTATTACATGATTTACATTGACAATTGGTTCATGTTTATGATGGCTGCAGTGTCCAGGAATCAAATGATCATATTTTGAGAACTTCTGGCAAGCAAAATCAATGGGGAAGCCAGATTCACTTAACAACTGTGTTACTAATTTAAGAACTGCAGTGATTCACTTAACAAATATGGCAAGAAAAGTTGTCAAATGGGGCAAAACTCACTCAACAAATTTCTCATTTAGCAGCATAAATACTGGGCTCAACTGTGGTCATAATTCAAGGACTACTTGTATTAAAAAACTAAATTCAAGCATAACCCTAAATAAGAAATATTCTTATATATGACTCAATTACTCCAACTTGGCTCTTCCTGCCAGATATCGCATTGTTTGCAAATTTAAAAGCCAGTTGCAGTACACTGTTTATGAAGCAACCCCAATATTAATTTTCATGCAATTCTAAATAAAGCATGGTCAGTACCATTTCAAATATGTTTAGCTACCTTTCAATAGCAGTCATAACTAAGAAATAGTAATCAACCACTGTTCATCAATATGGTGTTCCTGTTGCAAATGAAGTCACAATGCAGTTTGTGTGAAACATTGAATATTGAGTTGATACATTATTTGCATTTTTAGAGTAGTCCAAAAGGTAGGATTTGCCTATCCATCTGTAGCTGGAACTGTAACTGAAACTGGATTTTGTAACATATGGTTACAAAAATACTTATTTTCCTTAAGTAATAGAAAATGCTGATTAAGCTTAGCTCATTTCATCTTCACTAATACCTATGAGTCAGTACTTCTGAGTAATTGCTGGTTTGCTTTCAGAAGTCTTCCTAAATTTCCAATTCACAAAGTGCAAAGCAAAAACAGCTAAAAATCAACCACATTCGCAAATTAAAGTGTTTTCACTTGCTTCCCTCTCCAGCCCTAGCTGAACATCTCATTCTTACTTATGCTGGATAGCCTTTTTTTAAAGTGCAGCTCCTCTGGGAACACAAGCTAAGAATGCAATGTAAGTTCTTAATTTCAAGTTACACATCTTCCAATATAAAAAGCAACAGAACATAATTTCAAAAATAATGAGCTATTCAGAAAAAGCACATATAAGTATTGTCTGCCAAACTATCCATATATAAGGAAAAGGTATGTTGCTGAAACATTCCATCACAGCCTCCACAAAAAAAAAAAGCCTAATATTGAGGTCCTCAAAAAATGACAGCTGGCCAGTGGGACGATTTTTTTCTTCCTACTGACAAACAGCCGATTTTGCCACCACAGCTTGCTCTTTAGCAGTGAGTTCCCCAAATATGAACAGGAGCAACTAGGAATTACTCAAGACAATAATCTTGTACCTGTCTGGAAAGAGGAATCTCGATGGGGCCATTATCTGAACTATGCTGTCAATCATTTTAGATTTTCTACCCATGTGATTTTCTTGATGAAAATTCAGGAGTGGTTTACTAGGCAATATGAACTTTGCCACTGTCACATGATCATCTGCTGCCAGCATCTTCCTATCTTGCTGCTACTCCATGTATGTGCCTACTTGCTTTAGCTAGGCTTTTGGGATGATGTTCATGCTCTAGAGGACGTGTTTGTGTGATTTTTATTGGTATCTTTAAAAAAGAAATTAAGTAATGCAAACTATTACTAAGGAAGAAAAAAACCAAATGCAAAATAAAAAGGGCAAAAAAAGGAGAAAAAGGTAAGGAAAAATAGAAAAGAAAAAGATACAAAGAAGCGGCTTCCAATATTCTTCACAGCAGTTATTAATATATTTTAACTTCACTCTAAAGTTCCATTATATTAGTTTTTGTTCTATAATATATCCTGTCTATAAATAACACTTTATATTTACACAAAAGTTCCATAAGAGGCTTCCAATCACCAATAAATAGATAGCTTTACTATAATAAAAGAAACCAATTTATCCATTTCAAAAAGTGTCAACTTCATCAACCTTTCCTCCATAATAGAATCTTTCCATATTTATGTGTACAGTAATTTCTCCATAGTAATCATATATTGAAATAATATTGTTTTTCTCTGTTTATCCATTAGTCCTAAAAGGAAAACTCTGGCTTCAATTGAACATTGATCTTTAAAATTCTCTCTATCCAAATATGCATTTGAATCAAATTGTTAACCTTTTTTATATGTCTACCAAGCGTTATAAAATATCACTTCCTATTGTTCACATTTCCAACATGCATTTGAAGTGCCTTTATACAATATTTATACATTCTTTGGCATCATGTACCAACAATACATCTTTTTCTTTCTGGGATCACAACACAATGTAAATTTCAATCCTTTTAGCCATTTATTTTCCCCACTGATCCATCTTCATATTATAATCAAAATTCTTAGTCTACTTTATCATACATTTTAACTTATTTTTCCTGTGTTTCAAATTACAACAAAGCTTATACATTTTAGCAGTTACAGGTTCATCATCAGACAATCCTATTTCAAATTCAGTCTTATTTCCCTCCATATCGTAAGTTATTTTTATCCATTTTAAATCGAGAGCCAAAAAATAGAAAAACCACTGGCAACTATATCCTTTTGCTATTAATTGCTCTATTGATTTGCTTTTAAATTCCCTTTTATTGTTTTCTATTACGTCCCAGTACATCAACTAAATTTCCAGGTAGGTCTGGTTCTCTTTTATGATATCATTGTTGAGCTGGCTATCCATAAAGGTGTTTTGGGCACCAACTGAGTCTATATCTATTCCATATTCTCAACATCACATATCTATTAAAAAAATAAAGTTTGCATTAATTTTAGCTTTATCATACCATGAAAGTACATGTCATCAAAACATCAGGTTGTCATCTAAGTGTAAAAGTCTCATCTCTCAGCAATATCCATTCTTTCATCCAGACAACAAGCAGTGAAATACAATTTCAGTTCTGATAAATCTACTTTTCTTTCCCTCTTGCAACACTTTAGATTTAACTTCAACTTTTTTCTCTAGCTATATAAAATTTTGATATATTTTGCCATTTTTTAATGGTACATTTAAACAGATAATCTTTGAAATAAATCCATCCATGGCAAAATATTTATTTTTATCCAAGATTCTCCCCAAGAGTGACAATTATTTGTCAGTGAATTTCTCAAACATTTTCTGCAAAATCCCTGGTGAAACAATATCTGCAATTTGTTCTAGTGATTCTCTGTGTCCATCTAATTTAGCAGCTTTTCTTCTGACTGCAACAATGAGAAAGTGAAAGTATGCCAATTTCTATGATGAAAGTAAAAGGCAGGCTTCTCCTTGTTTTATCACCTTTCCAGGAGTTGGGACAGAAGGTTTAGGGGCACAGACCGAGTTCTTTGGATCTGTTGCACCATAATTTTTATGCTGAGTTGACGTTCTTGGGATAGGGAAATCTCGCACACCCTGGTGTCTATCACTGCCCCTACCTGCAGCATCCAGTTGGCAGGGATCATGTGACTTTTTTCAAAGTTCACTGAAAACCCATGATCCTGTAGGATTTGGATTGTGACCCTGAGGCCCTCTGATGCCCGGAGGTAAGAGGACGATTATTATTATTATTTATTGGATTAAGATATTGTCCAAGTAGCATTGTACATTATACTGGGATTGATCTGAGGTGCTCTGCTACTACCACTAGCTTAGTGAAGGTTCTGGGTGCCAATGACAGACCAAATGGAAAGGCCCTGAAATGGTAATGTTGACTAGCATAGTGAAAACATAGGAACTTCCAATGAGATGGACTGCAGAGAATGCATCTTCAATTTTTTGTAAACTAAATGTTTGTTGAATAACTTTAGATCCAGAATTGTTCTACATCCTCCTGAGTTTTTTGCTACTATGAACAGGATGGAATAGAAGCCTTGTCCTTGCTGTTCCTTTGGAACCGGCTTGATGGCCTGGATATCCAACAGGTGCTGAATTTCTGACTCCACGACTGTTCTTTTTGCTTTGTCTCTTTATATGGGAGAGCTTATGAAAAAACTCAGGGGTGTGGAGAGGAATTCTAGGGCAAGACCTAGGTTCCCTGCGTTTAGAACCTAGGCATCTGTGGTTGTTGTTTCCCATTGGCTGGCAAAGAGGTCCAGTCGCCCACCTATGTGAGGTTCTCCCCTGCCAACACATATTATGATGGAAGGAACAGGTGCATGAACCCCTGAATGGCTGCTTGGCCTGGGCTTGCTGTCTATTCCTGTCTCTGAAACCTGACTTGTCCTGGTATCTGTCCTGTTTGTGGTTGTATGATCTTTGGGATAGCGGGATGTTGAATCCTGCGTCTGTGACCAGAAAGGAAAGTTTCCTGAAGTGGGATGAGTGGCACTTGTCCACTTGCCTGTACCCTGAAGATTAAACCTTCCCTCTGTTTTTGGTCTCCACTAGTAAGGGATCTAAAAGGTAAAGGTTTCCTTTGCACATATGTGCTAGTTGTTTCCAACTCTAGGGGGCAGTGCTCATCTCCGTTTCAAAGTTAAACAGCCAGCGCTGTCTGAAGACGTCTCTGTGGTCACGTGGCCAGCATGACTAAATGTCAAAGGCACATGGAACGCTGTTACCTTCCCACCAAAGGTGGTCCCTATTTTTTTTTCTATTTGCATTTTTATGGGCTTTCGAAACTGCTAGGTTGGCAGAAGCTGGGACAAGTAACGGGAGCTCACCCCATTACATGGCACTAGGGATTCAAACCGCTTGAACTGCTGACCTTCCGATTTGACAAGCTCAGCTGTCTTACCTGCTGAGCCACCATGTCCCTTAGTAAGGGATCTAGAGATTCTCCAAATAGCTTGCTACTATTGAAGGGAGTAGATGCTAGCTTCCATTTGTATTTCAGATCCGCTTGCCAATGACAAAGCCACAGCATGCGGCCAGCTGTCACTGAGGAGGCTATGATGGCCTTGGAAGCGTACTTGGATGTGTTCAAGGTGGCATCCGATGAGAATTCCAATGCTGCCATTACTTTATTGAAATCCTGTTGTGAATGAGGATTCACCTGGAACAATCTTTTCCTGCATTTGCTGCAGCCATATGAGCAATGCTGTTGAATGATGCAGCTGTTGCTGCCTTGACAGCCCAGGCGGCTGCTTGAGTACCATCTGTCTTTTTATCCTCTGCCTTCAATGCATCTTCAGGATTGTTGGACAGGATGGTGGAAGACATTAATGATGCCACCGGAGCATCAATGGATGGTGGTTGCAAGACCTCAATAAAATCAGTTGCCATGTTATAAAATCTTTTCTCGTTGCCACCAGGAGGATTAAAAACTGCTGGTTGGGTCCATTGTCCCTCAATTACATCTCTAAATAATTCAGGTGAGGATATTTCCTTGCACTCCTTGAATCCTTTATATCCAGTGCAGCCTCTGTGGTCGTTGGATCTTCACCCACTTGCATAGCTGCCTTGGCCTTGAAAAGCAAGGATCTGAAAAGCACAGGCCAGAAAAGCCCTGCAAATACTGGGGTTTCCTGGGTCGTGCCCTCATCCTCTGAACGCTCATCATCTTTCATCATCTCCTGAGACTGAAGCCTCGCTCTGTGTGGATAATAAATTTGAACCTGATCTCCGAAATGTCTCTTGCTGTGGAGCTATGGGCTGCCCCACGTGCTTCCCCTGTTGTAAGTTGGCAGTGATATGGCAGCAGAAACCAGTCTCTCCATTTGCATCATCATTTCTGGCCTTTGGGGTCCCCTCTGGGGGGACAGAAGCCTGCGACCATTGAGATAAATGTGGCTTCTGGAGCCAACCTCCCCCTCTTCGCATGAGGATCCTGTTGATCCTCTGCCTGCAACAGAGTTACAGCAGGGAAAACAGTGCTGTTTGCCTTTTGCAGCAGGCTTGACCAGCACAAACCTCATTGTTTCTTGCCACCCAGGTTTCCCCTTGAAATTGATTCTTGACGCCCTCTAGAAGAATTAATTGAGGACAAAGGATATGTTGCTGCACCACCACTGGCTGATTTTGGATCAGCCCAGGTGAAATAAGGGAAATTTCAATCCCTCCTTCTTCAAGGTAAATCCTCCCCTTTCTTTGTTCCTCTTCCCTTTCAGCCCTCGTGATCCTTTTATCAATGGCCTTGTGACATCTTGAGGCGTCTGTTTCCTTGGCCCTTGTAGTCCATTGGGAAGGAGGAACCTTTGCCTCTTACTCTCTTGCTGCCCTGGAGGCAAGCTTAGAGCTTTGGGACAACTTGAGGGTTGGTTCAGGAGACCCCTGATCCTCCCCGCTTGTCTCCGGTGATTCCAAACCCATGTGGGCTGCCATTTTCTCCCCCTCAGGGTCTTCTTATCGCCTCCCCTTTGCTCCTGCAGATGCAATTCCTAGCCTCTACTCTTTATATTGTGAGCTCCTCCCTGCAATTCAGAATGGCAGCATAGCTGCTATACCGGACTAAGCCAGGAAGTCAGCCTTAAATCCCTGTGCCTCACTGTTGGGTCCCAGTGTTGGGACACTGTTGCAGGCAGAGTTGCTGGTGACTCCCAACCGCTGCTGCTGAAATTGCTGGAGGGGGAGAGGGCTGGCTGCTGTGCTGGCCTAAGCTGGGAAGTCAGCCACAAGGTTCTCTGCATTCTGGAATTGGAGTCACTGTGCAGTTTTCTGCGCTCCGGGGGATGGAGTCACTGCCCCTTTATGGGCTAACCTGGGTAGATGAAACCTGAAGCTGCCGCTTTGTTGGCCCTCCGATAGCTTTCTAATATCCTGGAGCCAATCTTACTATTTAAAGTCCCATGGAATGCTTTTCTCTTTCCTCTCCAGGACTATGCCCGCTCTCTCGAAGGCTGAGTCAAAACTGGGACATGCACAGACAAAGGGGCGTGGCCAGGAAATTATTGACTCAGCCTCAAGAGGGAGATAAAACTCATTCAATTGGACTCTTCCCCTGACACAGTGGAGAACTGGATTCACTTAATGACCACATGATTCAACTAACAATTGCAGGAAACTAACAATTTAGAAAAAAAGGTTGTAAAATGGGGCAAAACTCTCTTAACCACATCATTCAACTAACAATTGCAGGGATCTGATTAACAATTTAGCAAAAAAGATTGTAAAATGGGACAAAACTCTCTTAACCACGGTCTTGCTAACAATATAAATTTTGGGCTCAATTGTGAAGATAACTTGAGAACTACCTGTACTAGAGTATAGCTTTGTAAATAAAGTTATACATTTTGGACATCTGTAAATGAAATCTTCCTTACATGAAGCACATGTAATACTGTATTTTGTAGATGATACAGGAGTATTATTTTACACACTGTTCTCAACAATGGTTCTGTCAAAATAAATGGCCTCAAAACAGACTCAACGACTCAGAGGAGGTAATGGCAACTGCATATAAGGGCTGATTAGCAATGTCTACCATGTTCGCAAATGAAAACAAATATTATAAAGATAATATACAATAAAGAGTGGGTGTGCTAATATTGAGCAACAAATTATCACATGTTGTAATTCTATCACAGTATGTCTAATTACAAAAAAGATGGGCATGGCAAGAGAAGAGAAGAGAAGAGAAGAGAAGAGAAGAGAAGAGGGAAGGGGATACTTAATTTGGCCAAATGCTATTAGACACACAAGGAATTTGTCTCCAGGGCAGGAGCTCTCGGTATACATGCAAAACAACAGAGTAATAATAATCACAATAATGATGCCAATAATAGAAGGTAGGAGAAAATATGAGAAGGAAAATAGTAATATGGCCATAGTACATGGGTATAATATATATGACAGTACTGTGGGAATTAGGTGTTCATCAGAAAAATGGCATGAGGGAAAAACAGTCTCGGTGTCTAATTGTTTTGGCATGCAATGCCCTGTAGCAGTGTCCTGAGGAGTTGAAACAGTTTATGTCCAGGATGTGAGGGGTCTGTAGACATTTTCTCAGACCTCCTGAACCATGTAATATAGAGGTCCTCAATGGCAGGCATGCTGGTTGCAATTGTTTTTTCTGCAGTTCTAACTATCCATTAAATCTGTACCTGTCCTGTTTGGTTGCTGTACTAAACCAGACAGTTATAGAAGTACAAATAACAGGCTCAATAATTCCTCTTTATTATTAACAGCTTCTAGGGCAGTCTGAACTTTCTGAGTTGACATAGGAAGAATATTTTTTACTGTGCCTTTTTAATTATAGTTCTAATGTTAAGCTTCCATTTCAAAAGTAGAAAGGAGTGATCCTCCTAAATTCCAGTTATATCGCTAGAGTTTTAAGCGTGTTCAGCTCCAGATTGTTCCGGCTCTACCACAGAGCCAGTTGTTCAATCTCATGTTGATATGCAGACTCATCACCATCTCAAATGAAACCACTGACTGTGGTACCATCTGCAAAGGTCAGTACTTTAAATGAGGAATCCTTTGAGATGCAGTCATTTGTATAGAGATAAAAGGGTACTGAAGAGAGCACACATCCCTAAGGGAACCTGTGCTAATTGTATTCAATGTGATTTTTTTCTAGCTTCACCTGTTGCTTTCTATTTGTCAGAAATCTTATAATCCATCTATAAGTATGGAGGCACAGTTGCTGAATCAGTTTAGAGTGAAGAATTTCTGGAATGATAGTAATGAATGTCGAGCTGAAGTCTACAAAGAGGACCCATGTATAAATTCCTGGGGATATAAGATGTTGCATGATGTAGTGCTTTGCCAAAATGACAGTATCATCTGCCAATCTATTTGCACAATAGGCAAATTGCAAGAGGTCTGACAGTGGATCTGTGATGATTTTCAGGTGGGCCAGCACTAACCTTTCAAAGTTGTTCATAACTACAGATATCATAGCATCCTGTCTCTAGTCATCCCAAGATGGAGGGTTTCTTGGGAACCAGGATGATTGTAGACTGTAGAGTATTCAAAGCAAGAAGGAATATAACACATCTCTAGTGATTTATTAAAGATACAGTTGAAGATTGGAGCCAGTTGATCAGCACAGACTTTCAAGCAAGAAGCAGTTACTCCATCTGGGCCCAGTGCTTTTCCGATCTTTTGTCTATAACAGTGGTCCCCAACCTTTTTAGGTCTGTGACTTGTCACAGCAGCAGTGGTTGCATGCACACAACCTAATCCTGTGCATGCACAAATAATGATTCACAAGCTTGCCCAACAAGCCACGGACCAGCAGCAGGTCATGGCCGGAGACTTGGGGATCTCTCGTCCATAAAATAGATCTCATACATTTTTTTCTAGGA
The DNA here is from genome assembly GCA_032468135.1 of Calamaria suluensis. NCBI lineage: Eukaryota > Metazoa > Chordata > Lepidosauria > Squamata > Calamariidae > Calamaria > Calamaria suluensis. The sequence goes on along the minus strand of JANHFP010003153.1, from coordinate 84,449 downwards.
TCACCAGTGGTGGGGCATCCAGAGGCATGGAGATATAGGAGATTTGACCATTATTGCTGTTTCTGAGGTGAGAAGGGTAACAATAATTGACAGTGATTTCCTCTCAAACCTACAGTACAGCAACTTCAGGTCATCTGCCAGTTGCCCAGATTCTGAGATTTATAATTCAAATCCCCACACAGCCACAAAATTTAGTGGATGATCTTGAATTAATAAATATAACCTTAATAAGTACTTGCTGCACCTCCTGGCAACCTAGTAGTTTGAAAGCACGTAAATGCAAATAAATAGGTACCACTTTGGTGGGAAAGTAACAGTGTTCCGTGCATCTCAACATACAGTTATGCTGGCAACATGACCACAGAAATGTCTTCAGACAATGCTGTCTCCCTCAGGTAAGAAATGAAGATGAGCACTGCCCCACAGATGTGAACACGGTTGGACTGGGGAAACTCTTATATTTTATCTTTAATAGTTTTTGTTTTGAGCCGAATATACTGAAAGGCAGTATAAGCAACTTATTGAAAGAACGTTGCAATAAAGCTAAAATATCATTCCCAATATAATTCCATTATTAACTGTTCCTCATGTTAGTTCTCCCCATCTATGTATAACTTAGTTGATTATTTTTTTAAATAAATCAGGCGTAATCAGTCTCTTAAACAAAATATTTTCCATTATAAAATATAGTGCCAGTTGCCCACTGTACATGTGTGTATATTCAATTTCTGAAATGAATTTGGAAACTGTCATAAAATATTCATACCTGATAAACTCAAAACATTAGAGATCTATAGCAATTATGTCAGTGCAAGTTATGAAAGTTGAAAGTAATCTTAAAGGTGACTACAACTAGCCCAATGCTAATTCCAACAGTTTCATAGGAAAGGTTTTTTTTTTTTTTAAAAAAAGATTTCTTTTATCTTAGAAGAATGGCTTCATTTTTTGTATCATAAAAACACTAGGCATAGCAACAATATAAATGAAATAGCTGGTTCTTTTGCAATTCAACTATCCCAAACGTATTATGAAATGAAACTCATCGGTCGTCTTCATTGAAGTAATTACTTGTTCAGAACTAAAACCTCTTCTACTTTCGTATTACTGAGATTCTTTTTCCCAGAATTCTCTTTGGGAGAAAAAAATTCCAAAGTAATATTCTGCTGAGAAATTCTAATAACAACACTACACCATATATCCATATCCATGCATACAGACTATAAAACACAAAATTAGAGTAGTTACAATCTTCTTATTGTCGGAAATACATGTTTGGGAATTAGAACATAAATCATATGGTTTATTTAGAAATTCATAGGGTTTTCAACATGAGTTTGTTGTAGGCAATTACTGTCAAAGTATATGGAACTCATTGATATAGTAAGGGAATTCTTATAGCTATTTCACATACGAGAATAATTATTTTGGAGTAACTAATGGAATTTTTATACAATACTGTAATATCAACTCAATATCTGATTTCCAGAAAAAATATATTCAATTTTATAGAAATTGAATAAAAATAAATACAAAAAGAGAACCAGCATATTTTCTTCTTCAAAGGAAAACTGACAGAAAATGTGTTAAATAGAAATACCTTGCCAAGCTACCTTACTATGTTAACCTAAAGTTATCAACAGCAGAAACCAATCCTATTCTCATATAGCCAATACATGTTTACATATTTTATATTTATGTAAAAATCTATGTACCTGTCTACATTAACCATAAAACGGGGTCAAAGTAAAATTTATTTTAATTGTATTTTTAACTAATCAAGTTAATCTCAATCTGTATAGTCCAATTGTTTTCTCTCTCAGGTACAATACAAAAATACAAATGCACACTGGAACATGTTTTTTATCCTTGCTGTCTTTATTTGCCCTATTCAGAATTAATGCTTGTTCAACAATGACACAGACCAATTCAGAAACACATATTAGATTAAATGAACTTGGCTGAGGTCAGATGGTAGGACATACTGGAATTGCCTGAACCAAAATCAAGCCATAGTTCCTGAAATTCATTTATGTAACCACTGTTATGATTATGACATTAGAATCTACACATAATGTACTGTGGTTAAACCAAAACTTCCAACAATGTTATAACCACAGATGAATTTTATTGTAATCATGTTGAATTATGATTTTAATACACCTGAATTCTAATAATTTATATATCAGATACTCATTTTTCAAGTGTTAAGACAAAATATATGCATAATTGTATATTCATAATTCAATTTAAGATGTATATTACTTTTAGTTTAAATTTGTAATATCTAGCAAAAGTATCTTAATTTGTATCTTTAAAAACACTGGGGAATTCTCATCAGATGCAAAGGGGAATATTGTGCAGAAAAGATATATGCATTACTATCAGATGTATAAAATGGTGAACAAGATTTAGGCATGATTTAGAAATCAAACCAAAAATACTGAAACTGCCAGGCATGGAAAGAAAGATTTATACTATAAAAGGTAAAAGTATCATTCGCACATATGTGCTAGTCGTTTCTGACTCTAGGGGCCGGTGCTCATCTCCGTTTGAAAGCTGAAGAGCCAGCATTGTCTGAAGATGTCTCCATGGTCATGTGGCCGGCATGACTAAATGCCAAAGGCACATGGAGCACTGTTACCTTCCCACCAAAG
>JANHFP010003153.1:47680-61567 GCA_032468135.1 Calamaria suluensis | reverse complement strand
TTAGTCATGCCGGCCACATGACCACAGAGATGTCTTCGGACAGCGCTGGCTCTTCGGCTTTGAAACGGAGATGAGCATCTCCCCCTAGAGTCGAAAACAACTAGCACATATGTGTGAGGGAAACCTTTACCTTTTATAGTAAAAGAACCTATACATTCTGATAGGCAAGAAACAACAGAATAGCATCCCTAGATTTATCATCTTCACCATAGGTAAAGATTTCTAAATGAATTTTTAATAGAATGTTCATTAAAACTTTAAATAATAATTTAAATAATAAAACCATAATTTAAACAATAAGTCTGTTAGATTCAACTCAACCATATAATGCACTGCATATAATTTGCCTGGGTTTTATTTTCCAATGTATTTTAATAAAATGGCTTGAGATAAATAATGTCTTTTCCTGGATATTAACAATATTTTGTTTCATGCTTTTTCCAGATATGTGGCTGTCCCCTATACTGGAAGGCTCCCATGTTCAATGCATCTGGAGGAGAGCAGACAGGATTTGTATCTGTACATTCATTTGTGGCCATGTGGAGAAAGTGAGCACAGTGTAAAAATATTCTCTTAAAACAGGGATCTCCAACTTATTTGTGTGCTAGGTATTTATAATTTTGAAGGCATGTCCAGGGTACTACTGCTGGTTGCCATGATAATTATATGCAATTATATGCAATCCTTTTCTGTATGTATTTATGAGTGTATGATATTATTTCTTTCTACTTCCTTGTCTGTTTTATCTGGCTTTTCTTTAACAGGATTTCCTTAAGCTACCCTGAAGAGGTTTCCTAAACATCCCTCACTACCTCCAGCCTTTATGCTGAGATTCTTTCACTTTCCCTCTTGGGATCTTCAGTCATTCCTCTTCAGTCCTCCTGCTGGGATTCTGCATTTTAGCACTGCTTTCCCCAACTCTCTCAACATCCTTCTCCAACCCAACCACTCCCTCTCCCAGACCTACATTCTTTTTACCCACCACCTCCCGTACTATGCTTTCAATATCTACTTCCCATGGGTTTCTAATCTCGTTGTTTTCTCTGCCTGGGAAAACAGCAGTGTTTTCCAGCACTGTCTTCTTTAAGGGCAACTCCATGCTAAGGGCAACTCCATGCTGCTTGAAAGTGGTTTAAGGCAGTGGTGAAATCTATTTTTTTTTACTACCGGTTCTGTGGGCATGGCTTGGTGGATGCGGTGTGGCTTGGTGAGTGTGGCAGGGGAAGGGTATGCAAAATCTCCATTCCCACCCCACTCTGGGACCAGCCAGAGATTGAAATTGCCAGTTTTCTGAACTACTCAAAATTTCTGCTACCATCAGAACCTGCTGGATTTCACCCCTGGTTTAAGGTCAACACATGCCCCTTTTACTTCCATTGATTTCATAATACTAAATCCTCGTAGAAGAAAATGTAATTCAGTGAGGACTTTGCTGCAAACCTTTTTGCACATTTCAGAGGGGAAAATATGTCTTTATTCCCACTTCACAAATTAAGGGGAAGAAGTTTGGTCTAGTGGTTAATGTGCTAGCCTAGAAAGCAGGAGATTGTGAATTCATGTCTTTCCTTAGTCATGAAAGCCAGTCAGGTAATTTTGAACCAGCCACACACTGTCAGCTCAACTCATCTCACAGGGTTGTTTCTGTGAGGAGAAAAGGAGGAGGAAGATGTGTTGGACATGTTTGCTGCCTTGAGTTATAAGGGCAGGATGCAAATAAATAAATAAAATTGCTATCCCCGTTCTGGATTCACATTATTACATCTGTTTTCTGTATGCAAAGCAAATCTGGGTTGTTGTTCTAAGAGGAAGCTGTAATATTAGTAAATGAGAGATGGTTTTGAAATAATGAGATAAAAGTTCCCATCAGTGGGAGAACAAAATGTAACATCTGTAAAGCTGTATGCTACGAAAGAAGATACAAGTTTTCTTCTAGTTCAGATAAAGCAGCATGAAATAGAGAGGGGAAAAGGACTAAGCTATCGAAAATAGAAAGCTATGTTTTGTTCCCTGGAGATATTACTTGATCTATCTAGGCCTAGGGCATGTAGGGCCAAGAAAACTGATTTCACTTTTTTAAGTGAATTAGATTTTAACGTATCAGAAATCATAACTGTTTACAGGTAGTCTTCATTTAGTAACTGACTTGGACAGCAACCATTCACAGTTATTGGTAGATGATTTATCCTTCCATAGCAGAAAATGCCTACATGGGTTTTTTTAAATTATTGTTTTGATGATTGTTCCAGTGTTTGCAATATTTTTAGCGATTTTAGTTAGTGTTATAATTTATCATTTTTAATATTATATATTATAATATTATATATTACAAATCCAATTTTAAAGGTCAGCATATTAATTTCTGAATCAAAGAATTGTATATTATTATACATTTTTAAGGCAAAAATATACATTTTGATTCCCACAATGTTGTGTTAATTTATGTACTTTCTAATAAATCTTTGTACAATTATAAAGTACTTCAATAGAAAAGAATATATGTATCACAGAGTTGAACTGTGTAGTTGTTGGTGCTCTTCAACCTTATTTGTTTGCAGACATTTCATTATCCAACTATGTAACAATACCAGTGCTAGGGAGTGTGGAGTTTGCTCCCTGTTTATATATAGTACCTTGCCCTGCAACTGTTCATGGGGGGGATGTTCTTTAAGTAGTCCTTGATTAAGTAGTCCTTGATATTGTTTTCTGCTTGATTGTCTGATGTTAAAGTTTCTTTGTTTCCTTCTTGTTGCATCTTTTGAATGTTTACAAATCATTTACACACACTTTTGTTTACATACCACTTAAACACCATTCAAAAAGATTCCACATAAAGCACTACCCCTCAACTGGCATTATGTCAATAGAAGTTGCTCTATTTATTTATTTCATAAGTAGTGGGGCTGACATATGTGCATACATGCAAATAGAAATATATAGATATAGCTAGATTTATACTTTATTATGGCTTTAGTTATTTATGTAATTTTTCTTTATTATTATTCCCATATATGAAATAACAACAGTAACCCTGCATGTAAAGGTAGAAGTTTCTGAATGTAACAAATAGCTTTGGCTCTATATTATAGATGCCAGGTTATACCACCCTTGCTCCGTTTGAGAGCCTTCTGGATTTCTAGACACTAGGTCTAGCATTCACCAAATCTGTCCATGTTTCAAAAGTGCCAAGATTGAGTAATGCTGAATGAAGCTGAAATCATATAATGTTTTTCCTTCCGATTGATCGGAATGTTCTTATACAGTTTATTTCTTCTTTGTAGGATTCTACACAACTGTCATGATGATGCATCAAAATTCATTTGCCTTTTAGCAAAACCTAACTGTAACTATCTGGAACAAGAAGATTTTGTCCCAGTACTGCAGGTATGTTTGTCAAGTCCTTTAAATTCCAGCCTACAGCTTCCTATCAATTACTGAAATAGCTCCCCTTCACCGGATGAATTCAGCTGAAGGCAGGATACAGTGTCTATGATTCTGCACATTTGGATTCTGCAGGGAATTGTGTTTGATAATAGCCTATTTGGGACCGTACAGTGCCAAGACTTTATGATTCCGTGGTGTGACAAAAAAGGAAAGTCCAACATCCCTCCTTGTTTCTTCATAGTTAGAGCAAGTTAGCATAGCTTATCATGTGGCAAATGTTTATTTTATTTTCCCCTAGTACTATGCTAGTTTATGGTTGTGATTTTTTTTGTATTTTGTATTTAATAATTCTGGTGTATTTCAGGATATAGTTGAAACTCATCCAGGACTGACATTTCTAAAGGATGCCCCAGAATTTCATTCCCGCTACATTACTACGGTATGTTGGCTACATTGTTAATTTCATTATTCGTACTGAGATTGAAACGCGACCATTGTCAGAAGTAAGACAAATTCAGGTTGGCTATTTGGCATTGATTTGTTTCAACTATTTAATTCTTCCTTATCTTTCACATTACATACTTTGCTCAGTTCTTCACAATTATAACCAATTCATAAAATAGTTCTTTGTGGCTGCATATCCATATAGTTTTTTTTCAACATTGTAGAAATAGTTTACCATGTTTTCCTTTCCAATCTACTTATGAAAGGAATTTAGTGCAACTGAGTGCAATTAATATAGCAGTGTTTCTCAGCCTTGGCAACTTTAAAGATATCTGGACTTCAACTCCCAGAATTCCCCAGCCTGTGCTCAAATGGCCAGTTCTTATCTTTAACGCTCTGATATCACTAAACCTATATAACTGATGGACTGTCTATGTCACTGTGATTGGATCAGGTCTAGTAAGGAATTTCCTGGGACTGTATTTGAAAGTTTTATTTCCACAGGACTTCATAGTAGTATAAATTCCAATTAATGGCTTGATATAGAATCAGTTAACTCAGAAAGGTTGTGGGTTTTCCTTCACTGGGTGCATTCAGATTAAAGTTATCTGTTATAGCTATATTAATTTGGATTCCTAAATTGATCAAAGTATTGGACAGGACTGTTGTAGGGAAAATGGGGTGAATTTACCTGAGGGCAGAAGAAACAGTGATGGGTAGAAGAGCATTAGAGGGAGATCCAACCTGGAAATAAGGAGCAATTTCCTGACAGAATGGTTAATTGATGTAACAGCTAAAGTGCCAGAATTGTGAGTGCTCCATTGCTGGAGGTTTTCCAGAAAAGATTGAACAGCCATTTGTTTGGGATGGTATAAGGGCTCCTGCCTTGGACAGAGGGTTGGACTAGAAGATCTCCAAGATCTTCCAGCCCTGTGATTCTATGACTTGATGGCCCTTTCCAACTTTATGAGTCTTTTATTTTTTTCTGATTAAAGAAAACTCAAAAAAAACAAACATAGATATATACAACTGTCATGATGATGCATTTTATCTTTAATTTGCCAGTGGTTTAGAGTTGTATGTTTAATCATTTTTCAGGTTATTCAAAGAATATTTTACATAGTGAATAGATCGTGGTCTGGAAGAATATCATTAATAGAGCTGAGGAAAAGCAACTTTCTGCAAGTATGTTGATTTTTGCATCAATATGGAGAATATGAATTTAAATATTCGCTGTATTTTGTAATTGAGTTGGATTAGCCATAAAAATGTTACGCATTCTGAAAAGATAGGGTTATTTTAAATATGGGGGAAATACTAGAGGTATGTATCTAACTAGACATACTTGATAGAAAAATTCTAGTAATCTGTTACTGATTACTATAATTCTACTAACTAGTACTGGCACAATCAACTAAAAATGTAGGCTTTTCATAAATACACCAGGTTTCTGGTACTTTAGTAGCATCTTTTTATGTAGAATTAATCCATTCTCATCTTTTCAGACTCTAGCCCTCTTAGAAGAAGAGGAAGACATTAATCAAATCACTGATTATTTTTCCTATGAGCACTTCTATGTTATTTACTGTAAATTCTGGGAATTGGATACTGATCATGATCTCTATATCAATCAGAGTGATTTGGCCAGATACAATGATCAAGGTAAGGAAATTCAAATGAAAAAGAATATGTTATTATATATATACTATGTTTTTGTCCGTGGATGTGTGTGTGTTTGTGTGTACATTTAGACACACAATCCTTACGGGAATTCATTATCAAACTAAACTAACTTCCTCCATTTTTTATTTCTTTTCCTATATAGCTTCCTATTTTTTTTAATTAACTGCCATTCAGAACTGGCTTATAGAAAAACAATCCTTATTGTTGTTGGTATATAGCTTCTCAATGCTGAAGTATATGAAGGGTAACTTTATAAAGCAAATTGTTAAACAAAATTATATGTTTGCCATAACATTACAAAAGAAGATAGGTGAAAATGAAAACAGTCATAAACAGAAACTAAATCCAAACTTCATTATTCTCAAATCCTGTAATAATGCTAAGTTTTAGCTGGAAATTTTGTTTTTATCCTACAGTTAATGGAAGCATGCAAATTGTCACAATTTTAATATTTGACTGAACATTTAAAATTTGTGACATGCTGTCTGGGTTTATCCTAATGGCTGTTCTACATATTAGAAAGAATTCTTGCATTAAAAGGTTGAAACAATGACTGAAAGGAATTCAAACCTAAAATAATCATTAAAAATGATGCGTAGTAAAGACATACCAATATATATAGTATACAGGTAGTTCTCAAGATATAACAAGTCATTTAGTGGCTGTTCAAAGTTATGACAGACTCTCCCAAAAGTTACATACAGCTCTGTTTCAAACTTACAATGGCTGCAGAGCCCCCTGGGTCATTCGCTCTGACAGGGACACTGCAGTGCCTCCCTGCATCTCTCCCACAACATCCCATGATAGTACCCCACAGCACTTGGATCTGCTCCCCCTACTTCCTGGAAGCAGCCATCATTTTCAGCACTCAAATAATTCCTTGTGGAAATGTCAGCTGCTTTCAGAGCTTTCTGTCCCAGTCAGCTGGATGTTAGGTGATAACAAACCTCTCCTGGCTTCCTCAAAGGCTACAAGAGCCAGGAAAGGTTTGCAGTTATTTGACAGCCAGCTGATTGGAGCAGAGGCCCAGCCCACAACTTGCTTCATCAGCCAAGCACAGAAGCTTGTTTGGAAGCCTCTCCAGCATTGGATCATGGCATTGGACCTTAATCTAGCTAGGCCCCTTTCCCCCTCCTTCCCCTCTCCTCACTATTGAGTTAGTTTTGGCTATGGAAAGCTTTTTGCTGCTTGTCTGGCTGCTTTATGGACCCAGCTGAGTGGAGGCCCTACCAGGGCCTTCCCCCACCTCTGAGGTACCCCATGCTCGCTTAATGACCTGTGCATTCATTTAACATCAGAGAGAGTGAGTTGTTAAGCTAGACTGTCTCAGTTAATCGTTGTCACCACTTGCAACCATAATTGACAGGCTCCATTTTGGTGGTAGCTTGAGGACCAGGGGTGAAATGCTACTGGTTTGGGGTGGTTCACCCGAACTGGTAGTGAAATGCTACTGGTTTGCCTGAACTGGTAGTAAAACGTGCTTTAAAAAGTAAAAAAAAAGTTCTGATGATTGTGCGGCACAGCTGATCATCCGAACTTTTAAAATATCTGAACTTTTAAAGCATTTTTTTTACTACTAGTTTGGGCAATAGGTAGTTAAAAATGCTAAGCAAAAGTAAAGAAAAGGTTCCGACAATCACCTGTAACACACTGTTTTTTAACTTTTAAAGCATTTTTTACTACCTATTGCCCAAACCAGTATTTTTGTGTAAAGTGTGATCATTTGTTTTTGAGCTCTCTGTGACTCTGAGGTTCCTGCTTGTTGCAGGAGCCAATTTGTGTGAAGTCCAGCTGCATTTGCATGGTGTGTGAGTCAGTTGTGCAGCTTTTGTGTTATTTTTGTGTAAAGTGTGATGGTTGGTTTCCCCAGTCACATGACCATCAAGCTATGCACATAGAACCAGTAGGGAATTTTTTTGAATTTCACCACTGTTGAGGACTACCTGTATTTAGGAAAATGTGAAATGATAATGCTCATGTTAAACTTTGCAGACAATTTGATGTTGTTGTATGCATATACTAGTCTTCTTATATCTTATTTTTTATGAATGAGATAAACATTCCTAACTATTGTCAGGCTCTAGTTTATTCAAATAGTAATCTGTTTCTCAAGGAGAGCCTTCTAAACAACATTTATTGAAGTGAATCAATGGAACGATTATTCATAGGAATCTGTTTGTTTTCTAAGACCTTTGGGGGGTGCTTTTGTAATGCCTTTCCAATGCCTTTTCTGTGGTCTAGCAAGGAGTCAAGTACTTTTATGAGTAAAATATGAGCTTTTGATAGGTAACTTTTTATATAGCTCTCTCCCAATCAGCCTACAAATTACCTCTCACACTTTTGGTTTCTTTTAATCTACAGCTTTGTCAAGCAGAATTATAGAAAGAATATTCACTGGAGCTGTTCTTAGGTAAGTAGTAAAGTAGTTCCCTAAATTAGGGAACAGTTGGTGGTGAACTCCTCACAAACAGGAGCAAAAATTATGGTAGAGTAGTATTTGTAACCATGACCCCCTCATAACCCTAAGCAATTTAAGCCAAAATTCTTTTTTTTTTTAAATGTTACCATTCAATTCACATTCCTGGTAGTAAAAAGGCAGTCCTCACAATTACTGCACTAAAAGTCAACCCTGAATCCTGATTCCACAGTTGTCATGTTAGTAATTTTAGGATAAGATTCCAAATCTGTCTTCATTTTAATAAAACATTACTTTTCAAGTAATTAGGTAATCGATAACCTTAATACATTTTAGGAATAGAAATTTTGTCTTTTCTCATTTTTAAGATCGCTCTGTGATTTTTTAGAAAATTTGCCTCTGGTTATTTTTTAATTAATGAATTAACTACGTATTTTATATATTTTAGAGGAAGTCAAGAACAAAAAGAAAACCAGATGAGCTATGCAGACTTTGTATGGTTTCTGATCTCGGAAGAAGACAAAAGATGCCTTACAAGGTAAAATAAATATCTAAAATATAAACAGAATGTGATAATATTTTCTGTATGTGGCTAATTTCTTAATCAGTGCATTGTACATTGTGTGAGTTTACTCTTGAACTGGCCCAAAAGATAAAAGAAACACAGAATGTACCTACCTTCTTTGCCACTCCAGCATCACTGGCTACCAGCCACAAAATTAACAAAGAGAGAATTAACCTACAAGAGAGTCTTGTGTATTGTAAAAAATACTTTTATTGCTGAAGCTTATTCCAAGTAATGTATTCTCATTCTCCGTGTGTTATTTTTGTCATGTAAAACTTTTACCAAGCTGCTAAAAATAAATATTTTTCCATCCAAAAATTCTCTCAAAGATATTGAAAGTCAGATTTTGGATAGGAAAAGAGTACATAATTTTCTACTGAACAATTGTTGTATCTTAGCTCATCATCCAAACTTCAAGGTACCATTTTCTGTGCAACCTGTCATATGGGAAAGTCCAGGCAAAGCTTTATTGTGTACTTTGTACATGAAAGTTATCCCCAAACTTTTGTTATCTGCTCCATATTATAAAAATGCATCTTGATTCATCTCTTTTTTTTGTAGTATTGAGTACTGGTTCCGATGCATGGATTTAGATGGGGATGGCACATTATCAATGTATGAACTTGAGTATTTTTATGAGGAACAGTGTGAGAGGATGGAATCAATGGGCATTGAGCCTTTGCCCTACCATGATCTATTGTGCCAAATGCTTGATCTAGTAAAACCAGAATATGAGGGTAAGAGCTATTATATGATCATTTTTCTTCCAGGTCATTTTGTTCTGTTTTGCTTTTTTTTAAAGTAAATTTGATCTTATCAAATTTAGAGTTTTATGTTTTTACAGATATATGCCCCAAAGTAGCTTTCACACTAGCTTGCTAGTCTTTGCTTCAGGGGTGTCAAATTCAATTTCATTGAGGGCTGCATCAGGGTTGTGTTTGACCTCGGAGGGGGGGATGAGTGGGCATGGCCAGCTTGACATCCATTTTTGGCTGTGACTGCCTCCTGCAGCCCTCTGCCAGTGAAAACGGAGCTTGGGGGGGGATGCAAGTGGCTCTCAGCTCCATTCTCACTGGCAGAAGCACCAGGGACGGTCCTTTGTTATTTCCAGGCCAGCCCTGCAGGCCAGATCTAAGCACCCTGCGGGTCAGCCCACGGGCCTTGAGTTTGAAACCTCTGCTTTGCATCTTCAACTTGTTCTCTGATTAATGTGGAAATCACAAATGTTATCCTGATCTACCAAAATATATAATATGGAATTTAGTTAAATCATTCAGACATTTGGAACTACCTCTACAAATAGATGTGATTATTAAGTATCTAATAGCTGCATTTATGAATGTTATTTTTAATGGGATACTAACTCCCTACAGATATGTCATCTATATTGTGAAGTGATCCTCTATTTACTCACAAATGGGACACAGTGCTAATTACAACACACATCACACTGAAAGCAATAGTAAATCTGTCCAAATGGGCACGTTTGAAAAGCATATGACAAAATGCACTGAATTCTTTTTGTTAACTTATCTGAATTCATTTTTGACAATGGATCCTATATATAACTTCATCCAAAACAAAAGTCCTCAGTGCTAACAAGTAATCATGTTATTTGAAATCATCCTGGTCAGTTCCATCTACCTGGGGAAAACTAAGGTATTAGCAGTGCCCCAATATAGGTTTATATGTCTCTCCCACCCCTGAGGCACCATATAATCCACTCAACAACCTGCATATTTATTTAAACGATTCATTGGAAAGAGCAGGGATGGGGGCAATCATTAATGAGATGCTTCACTTAATGGCTGCCACAACATAATGGGCAGGCTCATTACGGTTGTATCTCAAGGAATACCTGTAATAATAATAATGTTAGAGACATTGTGTAATGTTTTTCTACTTGGTAGCTATATTTCAAATTACAGGTAAGAAGTTGCTTTGTTTCTAAATGCAACTCTGACAATTTACTTGACACCTATACAAAATGACATTTTACATAAATTCATGGAAAAGGCTTGTGACAAGTTGATACGATTAGGTTGGTGCACACTGATTCAAACTGAATGCACAAAATCAATCAACTTGTTTTAGAAGTAAGCCTATTGAGAAACTGTGATTCAGCTTTGAAATGCGCTCTTACTCCTTGCTCTCCTTGACACTCTTGCTCTCCTAGTCACTCTTATGGGATATATGAACCAGGGGCTCTTTTATTCCAATCCACTAAGAACTGTTGGTTTGATAGTTAATATGCTGATAATTAATATGCTGATAGTTAATATGCTGATAGTTAATATGCTGGTTTTTCAGGAAGAATTACTCTGCGAGATTTGAAGAGATGTAGAATGGCTCATGTATTTTATAATACTTTCTTTAACCTTGAAAAGTATCTGGACAATGAACAACGGGATCCCTTTGCTGTGCAAAAGGTACAGTATAAAGCAGCTCTATTTCAAAGTAATGATTACTTAAAGGAAAAACTAGAACATTATAGAGAAAAGTAACAAGAACATGTTTACATAATTGAGCAGGTATGGCAGTAGTATAAATTCCATGACAATATCTGCAGATGAACATTAAGGCAAGTGCACATTGCATTATACTCTTATGACCCAAAGCAAATTAGCTATTGCACTGTGCCCTGGCATACATTTCTGCACCTCTTACTAAGCTGAAATTATTATACCTGATTGCTTGATCTCATTAGTGGTAAAGTCTGAGTCCACTGCCGTTAGTAATAATTTGGGATAGTTTTTGTTAACTGGAAGTGAGATGGATGCCCCTAATACGCTCTTTATTTAAAATTCTTGGCAGTGTTTTGCTCTGATATACATGTTGGAGCTGTACCATACTGCAAAAAGGCAGATATTAAATTTCATTTTAACACTTAAATTCCCTGGTGGAAGAGAGGGAGAATAGAGGAAGAGGTAGTACTGAATTTAGCGATTGATAGGTCTATTCTCAGAAGTAATCTTTGGGATGAAACCACCATTGATTGCTCCAATTGCAGCTTTTTGGATTGTTTGTGAAACGGCTTGTGGAGTCTGACCTGTATTGCTTTCAGTCATGCCTCATGGGCCAGCCTCCTCTTACTAGGACTAGGCAGTAAATCACAAAGCTTTACAGCTCAGCTTCTGTCCAAGATGGAACAATTGTGGACAATTCAGCTAGATGAGAATTTTATTACAAACAATAATGAAGAATGGAACCATACAGAACCCTGCTGGCCATCAGTGAGGGTACAAATACCTCCAGTAGTATAAATGCATGGAATAGTGTTTGATGGTCTTGAAATTGAGTAGATGTCATATATTTACATAATTCCATATATAGGCCAAAAACTGTTAGCTCCATCTTCAACTCTCACACTCATTTAGTGACTTTAGATATGAGAGATTGGGGATAGAACACATTGAATGAGGCAACTGGTAGCTTATTTCATAAATGGCAATAGTGCAGAGGGGGAAAAATCTGACCTATTATATTCCTTAACTACATATGAAACTGGGAAATTCGTTCTAATTTCCAAGAGTTTGTATTTATCTGCATTATAAGATATGTTACTGAAATATGTGTAGATCTTGTTTCCTCCATCTTCAGTATGTACCTACCACATTGAACTCCTAAAGTATAAGCCAGGATATCAATTCCATGCATTCATACATATATACATCAATTATTTATTACATGTATAAATAAATGTAGATTTCTTCTCTAAACAAGATATTAAAAGAAAAAGTGCATAGAAAAAAACACACCTATGTGTGTGCACTTATTTTTCTGCGTACTTTTTAAATGTCTTCTATAGTTTCGCTTTGTTCTTGATTTTTCCCCCTTTTTGGGAGTTTGTATTTTAAGATGGAATATAAATTTAAAAATTAAAAAAGACATCTTTTTCTTAGAATGGGTTCCTGTAATGAACACAGTTAGTGTGATATGTAATCATTAATCATGATCAGAGGGTTTTCTGTTGTGAGAAGTAGAATAAGAACCAAGCAATACCATTTTCTGTTAATATCTGTTAATATTAAACCAATGCTCAAATCATGTTTCAGATTTCAGTTACTGTTGGCTGAAACCATAACCTCTTGACTTTGGGCAAGTTAATATGGTTAAGGAACCGTATTATATATTATGTGTTATGTAAACTCTCAAAATTGTTTCAATTTGAAAGGATAGGAAGGTCAGAAATACTCTGCAACCTTTTTCTTAAATTAGAGATTAAATCTTTGAAACAACTTCTGTATCATGACTAAACTAATTTTTAAAATTATAATAATAAAGATTCTAAAGTCTCTTTTTCTTAATCTTTTGAAATATAAATAATTTCAATACTTTGCATTTTCTCGAACGGTTAGCCTTCAACTTACATTGTGACCAGCATTACATTGTCACCAAGCAAGATGGTCATAAAGTGTGATGTTATGTGACATCAGTCATCATGTGCTTAGTGACATCAGTCCTGGTTATCATTATTAAGTGAGGTCTTCCCATGACTGTGACTCCCAACCTCACGATGGTTTCCCCATTAACTCCTTATGTAAAGCCAATAAGGAACCTTGGAAATTGCGATCCTGACTCCAGCTCATTGCCATATAATCACCACCCTGGCATTAAGCACAGAGATCATTATCACTTAACTCTGGAGATGCTGCAACTCCTGGAAATCTAAGGACAGATCAAAGGCCTCCCTTGTTCAATACCGTTATAACTTTGGTTGCTGAACAAATTGACTACTACCTTACCTGTGCAACTGACTGTTTAGCTGAAATGAATTAAGACACTCTGAATTGGCTTATCTAAGTTCAGATATGTACAAACATGATTGTTAACTTTTAATTATTTTGTATATCTGATTAGGAACTTAACATAATATTTGCAGGATATTTCATTTACAGATAAATTACCAAAAAGTATGCAAAGTTTTCTTCTTTAAATATTTACTAATGGCTTATTACACTATTTATTGTAGATACTTACAATTCTGCATGCCATAATCTTTAAAAGACTTGTTAGATTTTATTTGTTTCTTTCTAATCCATTTATTAAGGATATTGAAAATGATAGTCCAGAACCCTCTGATTGGGACAGATATGCTGCTGAGGAATATGAAATTCTTGTAGCTGAGGAGTCTGGCAGTATACAGTTACAAGAAGGGTGAGCAAAATTATCTTGCTGTTCCAAGTGCTGAAACTCATTGCTGAAACTAGTAGCGTTTTGAAATAAAGTTAAAATGACAAAGTATGTTAAAACAAAGAAAAAAATTGTTACTAAGAATAAAATTCAAATGGCTAATTGTTGTTGTTGTTAGTTGCGAAGTTGTGTCCGACCCATCGCGACACCATGGACAATGTTCCTCCAGGCCTTCCTGTCCTCCACCATCCTCTGGAGTCCACCC
>JANHFP010003153.1:3159-14122 GCA_032468135.1 Calamaria suluensis | reverse complement strand
ACTGACTGAACAACCCACTCTGAATAATGTCTCGGGAGAAGAGAAGAGGCGTATCAGGTAAGACCAACGCTCCTTCTATTTCGCCTCTTCGCACTGTCAAGCCTTAAAAAATTGGATCTTCGTTCCAAGCCGATCCACAGTCTTTTCGGCATTGGCGGATGGCCATTTGATCACCGTGGCTGCTATCAGCCGCTCCAATCAGCGGACGGCTCCCGGAACTCCGGTAGAGTTTCCCGCCACCAGGGGAGATAGTCTGGAGAGCGGGGCCTTTGCCTGGGCCTCGCCTGGTTGCCCCTACAGCACAGGGCGCATGCAGGCAATTCCAGCCTCCCTTTTTCGCCCAGGCCAATCAGCCTTCCACAGGCCTTATTCAGCTCGGCTGCAGTGCTACGTTGACGAGGGCCTCTTCGCTTGGTTCCACGTGGACAGGGCCGCACAGGCCTTTCAGCGCCAACAAGCCTGCTAGGCCCTCTTCAGACCGCGAGGCCTCATCTGCCTTGCTTTGCGCCCAACGATCTTCCCTCTACTCCTGGTAAGATCCACCTGGTATGGGGAGGAGGCTATTCTTTAAACACCTCCCTGGCTCTTCTAAGGGGAAATTAATTATTGGATCATTTTCCTTGTTTCAGGTCTTCATGGTGCCTTAAGAGTCCTTATAGCTTAATCGCTGGGATGGCCTCTGTTACCCCCACCAACAAGAGCAACCATCTGAATAAAAGGGACAGGGAAGAGGCAGGCCCTTCCCAGGGTCCTCCCAAAAAGTGCAAGGCTTCCCACAGCAAGAAATCTAAGGCCTCAGAAAAAGAGGAGGCCAAGCACAATAGGGCTATTGAGAAGGCCATTGCCAAGGCTTTAAAGGAATCCAATAGGAAATCTGGCCCTTCCATTCCTCAGCCTCCTCTTCCTGCACCATCTCCTATCCAGATTCCCCCTAACTGGTCTCCTGAGGGTTTGGTTCCTTCCCACCTTCCTCCTCTTCCTAATACGTTCTCGAACAACTTGCCCAGATCTTCTCCTCCTGAGCCTCTTCCTCTTCCTCCACCAGATCCAGCTGCTTCTGCCCTTGACTTTATTACACTTACTTCTCCTCCTCCTGTGGGGATTCTATCTTCGGAGCCCCTTCCATCACGTTTGGAAAGCATAGTCTCTGTGGCTATAGAGCGGGGTATTGCCAGTGGCATGCAACATCGCACTGCCTCTTGGGTTTCTAACCTGTCTGTTTGTAAGCTGGCCCAGATTCCTTCTTCGTCGGGCAGTTCCTCTTCTCCTGGTCCTAGTTCCATGGAGGACGGGGAGATCCGCAGGGATAAGGATCTCTCCGAGGATGAAGGTCTCTCTCCTGATCAGCCTTCCTTCGTGGGGCTTTTCAAGCCTCATGTCTTTCGCTCTCTCCTCCTCAAGGCTAAACTTACTACTGGTTTGGGCCTGTCTCAATCTTCATCTTTTTCTACTTCTGCATCTTCGACGGATCCTTATGTCCCCCCGGCTCCTCTTCCAGATACCCCCTCTACCCAGGCAGCGCCCCTCTTTGAGGAACCTTCTCCTCAAAACGATGAAATTCCGGCTGCTAAACTGTTTAGGGATGTTTTGAGACAATGGTCCTCCCCTGCCTCAGGTCCAGGACCCAATAGTTCAGACAAGCACTTTTACAATCTGGCTTCTGATCTCTCCAAGCTCCTTCAACCGCCCTCGGTGGATCCTCCGGTGGCGGCTCTTGCTTCTCTTGCGGCTGCCACTGGCACATATGAGGACTATCTTTGGCCAGAGGAAAGGAGATCAGAGCAGTCCCTGGTGTAGGCCCACCTTTCTGCGGCTTGGGTCATTTGGTCCACTTTGGCCGCTTGTTTCTTCAACAGGGCAGCTGTCATGTGGGTTAGGAAACTCCCAAGAACGTTTACCTGCTTCTGGTTCAAGGTCCCAACAGGACCTTAATAAGATAGTGGCTTCCTTGGAATTCTCAGCCGATGCCAACATGAATTCCTCCCGTTTTGTGGCCAAAGCCATCGGATCCACGATCTCTGCCCGACGTCTTCTCTGGCTCCGCAATTAGCAGGCGGATTCCAGAAACAAATGGAAGTTGGCTTCCTCTCCTTTCTTGGGGGATAAATTGTTTGGTGATCTGCTAGAGCCACACGTGCTGGAATCACGTGACAAAAAGAAGTACTTACTCAGTGTGAACCGTCGTTCTGAGCCTCATTCAGTTTCTGTTCCTTATGCTCGCCCCTTTAGATCACAGGACCCTGCTCCCTTGCCGGCCAGATCTCAGAGATACTTCTCAACTAGGCAGAATTGTCCTCAGCAGAGACAGTCGAGTCAAAATCAGTGCTCTCAATCCAGACAGCCCTTTTTAGGGGGATGGGGGCGTTCTTACTGACACTCCCGTTGATTTCAGGTCCTCTTCTCCCATTGGAGGTCGTCTCTCTTTGTTTGGCGACCAATGGGATGAATCTTCCTCAGATCTTTGGGTCCGCTACACCATCCGGTCAGGACTCTCCCTAGAATTCCTCTCCATCCCCCCAACTCGCTTTGTCCGCTGTCCCTTATCCAGGGACCAGTCTCATGTGCTTCTGGTTGAATCGGCCATTCAACATCTCCTGCAAATTTGGCCTATCAGCCAGTTCCCAGAGACCAACAGGGGCAGGGATTTTATTCCCACCTGTTTATAGTTCCGAAGCCGTCGTGGGGCTGGAGAGCAATTCTGGACCTCAAGTCCCTGAACTGCAGAATTGTTTACCGGCAGTTCAAAATGCAGTCCCTTCAGTCCACCTTGGAGGGGATCAGGGAAGGGGATCTTTTTTCCTCCATCAACCTGACAGAAGCTTATCTTCATGTCCCCATCCTCCTGGCACATGGTTGTTTTCTTTGATTCTGCCGCTCGGGTAGCCACTTCCAATACAGGGCCCTTCCATTCGGCCTCTCTTTGGCTCCCAGGACATTTATGAAGGGCTTTTCCGAGCCATTCCTATCTGAGTTCAGTTCTACCTGGACAATCTGCTTATTCAGTCCACCTCTCGGCCTTCGGCCTTCCGGGACTTGGGGGTGACCTTGCAGGTTCTCAGATCTCATGGGTTCTCTACCAACATACCCAAGAGTCACTTAGTCCCAACTACACGACTGCAGCATCTAGGCTCCATCATAGACTCAGTCCAGTGTCTGGTTTTTTTCTCTCCGGAGCAGATCTCCAGCATCAAGGAGATGGTCAGTCGGGTCCTATCTTCCCCGTCAATCTCTCTTTATCTTCTCTCTCGGCTTCTCGGGAAACTAGTGTCTTGCATAGGCATCGTTCCCTGGCCCAGACTCCACTGCAGGGTTCTGCAGTGGACCTTGCTCCCTTACCAACGGGCCCGCCTCAGTACATCTTTGATTAAGATTCCTGTTTCCCGGGATTTACGTCTATCCCTCCGGTGGTAGTCTTCTACTGCGATTCACCAGGACAGGGGTTTCAGAGAGCCAAATCGCCTGGTTCTGACCAACGATGCCAGTCTTTTTGGATGGGGTGCCCATCTGGGTCCGGAGATTGCTCAGGGCCAGTGGTCCTCTTCCAATCTGACACACAGTCAGGCTCTTGGGGCCTTCCAGTCTACGATGCGGGACAGGGATGTTTTAGTCCTCACCGACAACACTGCAGCAAAGGCCCATGTCAACCGGTTAGGGGGCACCCGGTCTCAGAATCTGATGCTCGAGGCATAACTGCTGGGACGCTGGGCGGAATCCTATTTACGCTTCATCCGGGCAGCCCACATCTCGGGGACCTCCAACATTCAGGCCGACTGGCTCAGCTGGTCCCGGGTAGATCACTCAGAGTGGAGTCTTCATCCGAACATCTTCCATCACATCACCACTCTCTTCGGCATTCTGGAGGTGGACCTCTTTGCGACCCGCGGCAATTGTCAGGTGCCCCGGTTCTTCTCCAGGTTACCTTCTCCGGGAGTAGAGGCAATAGATGCCCTCCGGTCTCCATGGCCTCCAGGTCTTCTTTATGCCTTCCCTCTTCCCCTTCTTCCCAGGGTCATTCGAAAGCTCCTGGAGGAACAATCTCATCTGATTTTAGTAGCTCGTCATTGGCTGAGGCATCCGTGGTTTACGGACCTCAAGTCTCTTTTTGTGGTGCATCCCTGGAGGATTCCCTCCAATTACATCTCTCCACCAGGGGTCGCTGATCCATCCCAATCCCAAGTGGTTCCAGTTGACCGCTTGGCTGTTGAGTGGGACCAATTGAGACATGAACACCTCTCATCTAGGGTCATTGTTACTCTTCAGGCATCTCTCCATCCTTATACCATCTGGATTTACAACTCGACATGGCTTTCCTTCTCTCGGTGGTGTTCTTCCCACGGTGTCCTCTCCTCTTCTACCAAAACCTCAGATGTCCTAGAATTTCTCCAGGATGGTCTAGACTCAGGCCTCACACCCAACACTCTTCGTAGACAGATTTCTGCCCTCTCTTCTGTTCTTTCAAAGGGCTCTGAACATCCTCTGTCTCATTACAAACACATTAAGCAGTTTCTCAAAGGGGCCTCTCTTCTTTCCCCTCTGGTTGTTCATCGTTATCCCTCTTGGGATCTCTCTTTAGTTCTTCAGGCTCTAACCAGGAGTCCCTTCGAACCTCTGCGTTCCTCCTCCCTCAGTCACCTGTCCTATAAGGTGGTCTTTCTGGTAGCCATCACTTCTGCCCGTTGGATCTCAGAGCTCTCTGCCCTGTCTATCCGCCCAGACCTCTGTCTCTTTCTGCCTAATAAGGTGGTCCTCTGACTGGACCCCACATTTATGCCTAAGGTTAACTCTGTTTTCCATAGGTTCCAAGAACTAGTACTGTCTGATTTATCTCTCAACCCGTCTCATCCTCTGGAACCGGTTTGGCATACCTTGGATGTCCGTCGGGCCCTCCGAATCTACATCAAGAGGACATCTTCCTTCTGTAAGACAGAGTCTTTATTTATCAAGTTTCATCCATCTTCTCTCGGACACAGGGTCTCTTTGACCTCTGTGGGTTGCTGGATTCGGGCTTGCATCGCTTCTGCTTATCACAGTTCAGCCCTTCCCATTTTAGGCGGAATCACGGCTCATTCCACTCACAGCGCCTCTACGTCCGCTGCTTGGTCCACTCAGGCTTCCTTGGAGGAAGTTTGCAGGGCGGCCACCTGGTCATCTCCTTCCCCTTTTATAAAATTGACCGGTTTGCTTCTGCGGATGCTTTGTTTGGTAGATGTGTTCTCCAACAGGTCCTTCCGCAGTCCCGGCGGGTTCCCTCCCTGTAGATCCTTAGCTTTGGCATGTCCCAGTATGAATGATGTTCCAGCAGCTTAGGAGAATGGGTGTTGTTCTTACCTGAACACCCTTTCTCTCAGCAGTTGGAACGTCATTCATCCCTGCCCTTTTCCACCAGGTTCCTTTCCTTGGCTTTGGACTTCTGTCTTTCTTTAGGATTATCTCTTCATCGAGCAGCTCAGCATCGAGCGTCTCAGTCTGCGTATTCATCCTAGTTTCAAAAGTGGGAGCTAAGGAGAGTAGGAGGAGTTTTACTTCTAATTGCAGACTCAGTAATTGGTTCAGACGGAACAGAACCCAGTATGAATGATGTTCCAGCTGCTGAGAGAAAGGATGTTCAGGTAAGAACAACACCCATTCTTCAGTTAAATTAGTCCATTCATTATAGCTTTAAAAATGCTTGCTTTATATTCCACAAGTGATCTGAATGCTGGTAATGCTTTGTATTTATATCAAATTTGTCACCCACCTCACAGTTCCAAGTGACTTTGAGCTGCTTAGGGCAGATAAAACTCCCAAACACCTAACAATTACAGATATAAAAACATTAGAATTACAAACATTAAAACAAATTAAAAACATAGGTTTGGAGGGGAGAGATGTAGGTATATAGTGTGATGCGATGCGGAACTGTACTATTAAACACTATGGTATGCTCTAGGCAGGGTGGGTTTGATTTAAACCACTAGTAAAAAGGCTTGATTTAAATCAACTTGATTTAAATAATAATTTTTAAAGAGCAACTGTCATCTGTTTCGCAGTGGCTCCTCCTCTGGTCTGCTGTTGGCTTACCAAATCCCAGTATTGCAGAATATACAGCCTTAGCTACCTAACTAAATTCCATTTTATGCTGAATAAACTAAATTATTAATGTATCTAAAATAGAAAACTATATTTAGATAGATTTTTACTCCAAAAGCATTTTATTAAAATAAATTTGATAAAAATTAAAAAATTCAATTTAATTTTTTTAAAATTGATTTTTAAAAATATATATATATCATTTTTTATCTACCCTGGCTCTAGACTAGACTAGACTGAAAATGAATCCTAATTTGGAGAAAGTGGTTAAAGTTAAGATGTAGTGGCTCAGAAATTCCTATAAGGTGATATTACATTTAAGACTATACTTTTATACTATTTTTTAACTACTGAGAAATTGAAAAATCTACTTCTAGTTTGAAGAACAAATATTTTCTTTATAAAGTGAAAAGTATGAAAAATATACCTCTGGAGAATAATATTTAATTAATGGTTGGTTAATGGAGTAATTAAGTGACAGTAAATAAGTAATCTAAAATCTCCAGTTTTGTAAATATATTACCAGTTTTTGTTCTACTTTCTAGTTTATATGAGATCCATGTTCTAATTAGTATTAAATGTATCTGAATACTAGGTGGCTTTTACATTAGAGGGAAAATTAGATATCACTTCATTTCAAGCTTGCTCTTGAAGATATTTTTTCAAAACTCTTAGTTAAATAAATTTGCCCTGTCTCTTTACATTTATTTAATCATAATCCTTTAACAGATTGCAGACTGGGTTTTTCCACACCTGCCATTTCAAATAATATGTGAACATTTAGAAAACAAATTTATTAACTCTTAGGGGAAAATTGCTATTAGCAGCTGTGAACCATATAAATACATTGTTGTGCATAATTTAAGTGCTTCCTTATTCCTTCATTTTTAATGATTTTTTTTGGACAGGGACTGTCATGGCTCAGTAGCAAAGCTATGATCTGTTCATAACATCTCAAATTTAATCCCAGGTTCAGTTTTCCATTTCTAAAAAGGAAAAATCCTTGACTTTCAACAATTTGTTTACTGATTGTTAGAAGTTACAACAGTACTGAAAAAAATTATGATTTATGACTAGCCCTTGCACTTAAATTGTCTTAGCATTGCCATGGTCACATAATAAAAATGTGGGTGCTTGACAATCAGCAAATATTTATTATGGTTGCAGTGTCCTGGAGTCATGATTTTATTCTGCTACTTACTTAACTGATTTGCAACAATTTAAGTCAGTGGTGAAAGCTGGGTTCTCTTAGCATAATTCACTAAAAATCTGATTTGCTTTACATCCATAACAAAAAAGTTGTAGAGTCAAGTGGCACTCAACTGCTTTGCTTAGGGAAATTTTCCCTTGCTGAGGGAAAATTCTGATCCCAATTATGATTGTAAGTTGAGGACCAAATGTATTGAAAATACCCATATTTGAAATCCTAGGGAACTCATTTATATTCACTCTTTTATTTGGATTATGCATGTAGTTCTTGATTTACACCCATAATTGAGATTTGTCCCTAAACAATGTTGTTGTAAAGCACAATATCATGTGACCCATCACTTACATACAGCAGTTCTGGCACTCCTCATTGGGGTTAACCGAATCCCACTGATCATTAGCTGGAAACCCCATCCCAAGCCATTCTGGGATTGGTACCTTCAAGCCCCACTCTTACACACTCTGGGATTGCTTGCAACAAAGTGACTGAGGTGCTTCTTGGCATATCTTGGCTCTGGAACTGCACAAAACCCCTGAGCTCA
Organism: Calamaria suluensis; assembly: GCA_032468135.1. NCBI lineage: Eukaryota > Metazoa > Chordata > Lepidosauria > Squamata > Calamariidae > Calamaria > Calamaria suluensis. Next base: position 6,302 of record JANHFP010003153.1, on the reverse strand, counting down.
GCATGAATATGCAGCGAAGTAGCATGGTGCAAAGCCACAAGGGCATAGGGAAGCTACAACCCCAGGCCACGTATAAAATATATAAAATAGTTAATGTATATTATATAACAACCTTATTTTTTATTATATTTTGGGGCATTTTACTAACTATCTAGGGCCTTATTTGGCCTATGGGCTGTAGGCTGATATGCCTGGTATAGACAATAGGTAGGCTAATAGCCTGGTTGATGTAATACTGATTTCTAAATGCTTCTTATTTTAATAAATATATTAAATACTAATAAATTAATGATAATTTTATCCCCTTTTTATATATAACTCGAGAACATACATACCTAATATTTCTGCCTCCTATTTTCCCTACAACAATCACCCTAATGGTTGGGAAGGACTGAGAGATAGTGACTGATCTAGTGTTGTCCAGCTGGCTCTCATGCTTAAGGCAGACTTAAAAAAATATAGTTGACAGTTTCTTGGTTTTTAGACCAGCATCTTAACCAGTACATCAAAGTGACTGTCATTTATGGTTGTGCAGCATAGTTAATTTTGTCAAATAAATATATTTCATTTTCAGAAGATAAGTGTTTCTTTGCAGAGCTTTAGGGTTTACAGGATCTCTACCTGTAACAAAAATGTTCTATAGCAAATTCAAATAAATGAGACTGAGCAACAGTTTTTAAGACTTAAAGGGGATGGGACTTCATAATACTTGACATCTGAGTGAAACATTAAAAGAAGATTGCATCTGGTAAAAAGCCATCTGCATACTATGGCATATTTCTAAATAGTCAGCTTTTATAGGTAGCTTGGTTCCTGCAGAGAAAAGGCTAATGAGAAGAAATTGACATTTTTAGCCATGACTGAATAGCAATAGAGTCAAAAGGCCCCAGCCTTAAAACAGAGAAAGGATATTTTTTAAAGAGGCTTTCTTGTAATAAGGAAAAATTCTTATACAACGAAACAGCAGGTGAGACCTTTCTGGTTTCTATTTGTGACTGAGAAAGATCACATGTTGCTCTTTAACTCTCACTATATAGATATCACAATTGATGTAAATAATCCTACTTTTCTTTTTGCTTTTTTGCCTGAATCATTGAGTCCCACTATTCCTTAAACTGGGGGATCATTATAGAACCAAGAAGGTCTTAGTTTTGTATGTGGAATATTACATTTTAGCCATATGAGTCCTGTTACAATTCAAGATATTGAACCAAAAAGTGGTGTCCACTTTTACGAAAGGAGTTTTAAGGTTAATATTTGTTTATTGAAAGTGTTTTCTTTTATAGATTAAAATTTGGTAGAATAGAAGTTAGCAAATCACTTTGATCAGCTTGGATGCATTGCTACAATGAGAACATGAGTGAGAAGAAGGTGTGTCATATTTGAAACAGCATTTTGATTGCCTGTGTTTATTACTATAAGTTAATTGAACAAGTAACTTGAAGAAGTAACAGTAAAAGGTAGACTTTAGGTAGTTGGTGGGCACTGTATTATTGCATTCATATATTTCTTTTTATTTACAGAACTTATATGACCACCTATTTTATATCATGATTCTAGGTAGATCATCATAATTACCACACTATCTAACTTTAATAGGACAAACATTATACCCCTCAGAGTCCTACAAGTACCCTGACTCTGTACTATATAGGGCTTTAAATATAATAACCAGAGCCTTGAATAAACGTTACACTAATCCATGTTGTGTAAACTCATAGAGATTTATGGGCCATAATTTTAACTATGTGAGCTCAGTTTATATGTCAAGGGATTGTGTCTTATTTGGGGGGGGGGGAGTTGATGTAGGTATGTGTGGAAGAAAAGACTTTTGTTAGGATGGAAATCCATCTTTCAAATTTAGTCAAGCATGAAAGAACTGTGAAAATACAAAATAGTGATATGAATATATGATTAGTGGTATAATTAGAATTGTATCGCTGTCATACTTCAAAACTGCATTGGAAAGTGTGGATTTATATGCAAAAGTAATGGCAAACTAGTGTCTCAGCCTGTCAATTCGATGGCGCAGTCTGTGGGCCTATGACGGGGCAGGACCTCGCACTCTGCTTTGCTAAATACGTCTACCAGGTTGCCATAGACTTGAGGGAATGTGGGATTCTGGTTGTTTGGGCCACCATATTTATCCTGGTCAACCACTCCCCCTGCCAACCCCTGCTCATGTGGTGGCAGATTAAGGCCAGTGACTATCCTGAGCTTCCGGAATCCCCCCTCCCACCATATTGTGGTGCCCCATTTGTCCAGCCATGCGAGATCAGGGACACAGTCATTGTGGGTACTACAACGAATCTGATGAGCTCCCAATGTTCCTCCATCTCCAGTTTCACCGACGATGTAATACGGGGAAGCCGGTCCCCCGCACCCAGTATTGAACCATCCACCTGCTCAATATCAGTTTAGGAAGTCAGTTTTCCTTTGCCTTCCTAACTACCACACATTCTTAGCCTGGGAAATAGGGAGGGGTTGTTTTGTTGGAGAGGTAGAAATTTAATCATAACATCATTCCGGAGTCAAAGATGTTTTGCCAGTTTGTTTACGAATGCATAGAGATAGTATTCAGTTGCCTGTGAAGAGTTGTTCTCTGGCATGTTCCAAGTGTAGGTCAGCTACCCACTCCGCAGCCTCACCCTCCAGCACGGCTGTCACTGCAGCCACCATCACCCATTGTGACGGGTATAGCATATGACTAATGGCCTGGCTAATGAACAGTGCCACCCTGTCTGGGTTTCCATCATAGGAGTCCTGAAGATGTTGGGGAGGGGGCAGGCTGCCTGTGACAGGCTCCAACCAGGGCCCCAAGCAGGTCCTGGTGCCATGGATCTCTGGCCTGCGGCTGGAGTAGGTGGGTCTGTGGTTGGAACCCTGGAGAAAGTCCCTGTGCCTGAGATCTGGCAGGCCCAGCTGTTATAGCCATGTAGGCAGCAAATTCGGGGCGGCCCATAAGGTCAGCCAAGGAGGGGCCCTGTGCCCACAGTTCTGACGGGGCAGGCCCATGGGAGCATCTGTCAGAGTAGTCCAGGTGCAGCTTCAGGCTTGCCAGATGGAATAGGAGACGATCAAAATGGTTTTTTACCAAATAGATATATTAGAACAAATTTGAGGATAATTTTGGATATAATTGA
>JANHFP010003151.1:103450-117348 GCA_032468135.1 Calamaria suluensis | reverse complement strand
CTCTGCACTCTCTCCAGAGTATCCACATCTTTTCTATATTGTGGTGACCAAAATTGAATGCAGTATTCCAAGTGTGGATGTACCAAGGCATTATAAATATTGTTTTCAAGTCCTTTTTTGTGTCATTTGTCCCTATATGCAATAGTAGAAAAGGGTAGTAATCTGTGGGTTTTGTTAGTTTGGTTAGGTTCTCAGCCATATCTTTGATTTTTGCTCCAGGGACACAATATACCTCTCTGGATTGACTGTCTGGGCTGCAGACTGCTGTATCTGAATGATTTGGGAATCATTCAAGGAATTACTCTGAATGATTCAGGGAACTGAATCACAGAAATGATTCAGGAAATCATTAGGAAATAATTCTGAATGATTCAGAGAACTGAATCACATTTTTTTTCTTCAAAATTCAGCAGAACATATGTGAATTCAGCCATTGGGGCTTATTCAAGCATTCAAGAAGCTACAATTAAAACAAATCACAAGTTATCACAAGACCTGGCCTATCATAGCTGAGCAGGCTCTTGTAACAACAGCTACAGAGCAAAATGATACAAGATTGAAACCATCACCCAGTTGCAGTGTATAAGCTCAATGCAAAAGAGAATGAGGTGTGTTAAACTCAAGGTGGCCGTGGTTTTCCAGTTTTCTTGGCCCTGTCTTGATGATTCCATTCTATTTTTGTCTTTCAAGGACAGTAGTAGAATTATCACTCACTCTTCCTTCTAGGATTCCACATGGAATCCTTTGAAAGCTCTCTCTGGATGATTAATTGGTGCATTGCTTTGTGTTTAGGCTCCATCAAAGCAGGTGCATGTGTTCTTCCACTGCCACTGTCAAAGCAGTTAATGCAAGCGTCTGTTTTACAGCCCAATTGACAGTCCGCATTGTTCTGGCAGGGTTACAGCTCTGACATGTGGGATCAATCTTTTTAACCTGTCAATTAATCAGTGGACAGCTGTCAGCTCAGCCGAAAGGCCTGAAGGACAGTGCCCTTTCAATGGATTATCCTGGATGCTCAGTGCAGTGAAATTGAACACTTCAGCATCAAAACACTTGTGCTGCATTCAGAATGGTGCTCTAAACCCAGAAGCTGCCCTCAAAGGATGGAGAAGTGAGGCACTGATTTTATGTTTCCAATGATAAACTGGCCACCTTAAATTTAAGAATGCAGATAGATGACTCAATGCATGTGTCAAGAGAGGTTTAGGTAACCTCTCTTTGAACTTCAGGGATCAAGAAAATGGTGGAAGATAAAAAAAATAGTCTACCATTATTAAATTGCTAGAATAAAAATATTAAGAATATTGAAAAAACCAAGAACAGTCAAGAAACTGAAGTAGATGTGGGTAGGAATAAGCCAGTCCAAGAACAATCCAAAGGTTTTTATTAACAGACGTACTTCGACTCGTATACAACAGAACTGAACAGCAGCGCCCGCGTCTCTCCTTATATACACAAGTTTCGCGCCAAAAGTTACAATGTATCTATCAGGTTGCAACTGTTTCCCGCCAGATCCCATTTTCAGAACCACCCACTCACTTCAGGAAGCTTGCTACTCTTTGCAACAATTAAACTCTAAACAACTCACCCCCTCTCTCTCTCTCCTTGGTGTGACCATGATAAGAGATAATATTGTCAATGACTTTAAGGATTCCATTATGTCCTCAATGCAAGCATCAAAAAGTCGGCATATTTCTTTCCTACCACCACTACCACTGACTGCTTCTTGGTGAGGAGTATTTTTCCTTTGCAAAGCCTGTACATAGCCGTCTTATTCAGCTTTTGAGGTTTCCAGCCATTGTTCTTCATCCCAAAGCATATATGGGGGAAACTCTGGAATCTGTTTTGAAGCTCCAGGGAAAAAAAGAACTGTTCTTAACAAGCATGGCCCTTTATATCACATTTCTTCATCTTTCTGTTGCTTCTACCTGGGTTTCTTCTGTCTTCTGAAACATTTTGTGCTATTGTTGTTCTTTTGCATATCTCTTATCCTAACTCATGATTCTTCATTTTCCTTAATAACAGAATAACAGAGTTGGAAGAGACCTTGGAAGTCTTGTAATCCAACCCCTGCTCAAGCAGGTTCTGGAGAACTGGTAGTGGAAATTTTGAGCAGTCGAAGAACCGGCAAATGCCACCTCTTGTCCAAGGGTGGTGTGGGCATGGAGATTTTGCAATATCCTTCCTCCTGGAGTGGGGTGGGAATGGGGATTTTGCAGTATCCTTTCCCTGGTGTGGGGTGGGAATGGAGATTTTGCAGTATCCTTCCCCCTGGATTGGGGTGGGAATGGGGATTTTGCAGTATCCTTTCCTGGCGTGGGGTGGGAATGGAGATTTTGCAATATCCTTCCCCCTGGAGTGGGGTGGCAATGGGGATTTTGCAGTATCCTTCCCCTGCCATTCCCACCATGCCACACCCACAGAACTGGTAGTAAAAAATAATGAATTTCACCACTGCCCTAGACCATTCCAGACAAGTGACTTGTCTCTTCCAGAAACAAGTCCAGTCTCTTCTTAAAAGTCTCCAGTGATGGAGTATCCACAGCTTCTGAAGGCAAGCTGTTCCTTGGTTAATTGTTCTCACTGTTAGGAAATTTCTCCTTAGTTCTAGCAAGCTATCTCCTTGATTGGTTTCTATCAGTTTTTTTCTTGGCTTACCTTCTGGTGCTTTGGAAAATAGGTTGATCTCTTTTTCCTTGTGGGAGCTCCTCAAATATTGGAATACGGCTCTCATGTCAGTCTACTCCTTCTTTTACTAGACTAGACATACCCAATTCCTGCAACTTTTGCTCATATATTTTAGCCTTCAGTCTCTTTGTTGCTATTTTTTGCACTCTTTCCAGAGTCTCAACAAAGACTCTGAGTCTTTTTATAATATGGTGACCAAAATGGATGCAATATTCTAAATGTGATCTTACTTATGAAGCAGTACTAGTACTTCATGTGAATTTTGATTCTGTCCCTCTGTTAATGCAGCCTAGGATTGTATTGGCTTTTTTGGCTGTTACCGCACATTGCTAGCTCATATTTAAGCGATTGTCCACTAGGACTCTAAGATCCTTTTCACAGTCACTGCTATTGAGTCAGGTTTTACCTAAAGCTTATATTTCTTACCATTGAATTTCATTTTGTTAGATAGGGCCTAGTGTTCAAGTCTGTCAAGATCCATCTGGATTTTGAGCCTATTTTCTGGAGTGTTGACTTTTCCTACCAGTTTAATGTCATCAGCAAATTTGATGAGTTCCCTTTTTGTTTCTTTATCTAAATCGTTTATGAAGGTATTGAAGAGTGATGAGCCTAAAATGGAACCTTGGGATACCCCACTGCTTACTTCCAGGGCGAACCAGTTAGCCTCTACTTGCAGCATTTGTATATGGCACATCCTCTGCAGGTCACGAGCATCATTCTACATGCATGTTATTCAGATTAGGAGAATAAATAGGAGAATAAAAGGAAAAATGTCTACTACCATCTTCCATAACTACACTTACCAAGATGCTTTGATTAGGGCAAGCCATAGATGGCTGTATATTGTATGATTACAGGGGCAGACTTACCGCTCATTGAATCCACTTCTGTTCTCTTTTTTCCACCAAAGGTCAAAAGGTAGCATTAAAAAAAAATTCTCAGCCATGATGGCATGTGATGCCTTCTTTTCTCTGAAATGCTAAGCTCCAATTTATATATCAAAGGCAATTTGTTTATACAAAGACCATGAAGAATTTAAAATCAGACAAGGTGAGTTAGAGACAATGGCTCCACCTTGAAGGAATTGAAAAACACCCTGAATTTTCCAATTGTGCATTGGCTTCAGGATTTGTAGAATTAGAGCACAACCCAAGAGAGCTGTAATGAAAAAAAATTCAGTGCTGGGAATTATTAAGAAAAAAAACATGCAAAAGCAAAACAGTTATGTTCAGCTAAAAATATAATGCAGGAAAGAGCATGGGATATCCTTTCTGCATAGTGATCTTTCTTTTAAAAAGCATTTAGCCTTTGTCAATGTTCCTTAATCAACCTTTTCTCACTTATTCTTTAAAGTGGAAATATTGAACACGGTAGTGCCTGAAGAGGCACTTCTGAATTAAATTGCTTAATTTTCTCTATGTCTGTATCAAGGAAAAAATTCTATAATCTTAATTCAATTATTTTGTTATTTTGTTTTTAGGTTAACAAAGCCATTATCCTTTGCAGACTGTGTCGGAGATGAGCTACCATGGGGATGGGAAGCTGCATACGATCGTCAGATTGGTGTCTACTATATCGACCACATAAACCGTAAGTGTTTTCTGTAAGTGCTGTATTGATTATATAAGAAGGCTTATCCAGATTAGACTCTGCTGCTAGACTCTTAACAAGGACTTGAAAACAGAAGATTTCTTATGAGACAGTTGAAACTCCCCACAGCAATTCACTTGGTTTATTTTCTTAGGAAAAACATTATAGCTTCTACTGCTGCTGCTTTTCCTCCTACTTCATTTTGTTAGTACTGTTATATCCTATCAAGTGGATTTCAGAATTACTTAGAATTGTCTATTAACCTTAAACTTTCATGTTACCAATTAAAACATTATGTTTTCTGTTTGTGCAAGGAACTCCCCAGGTTTTGAGAAAACATTCTAATTAATCCCACAAATCCGCTTTTTTCTCAATGACAAAACTAAGAGATGTTAAAGAACCTTCCAAGAAATATATTCATACAAAATTGCATTACAGTTATATTGAATTCCCTATGTCCTTGTTCAGGCTTTCAGTATGATTGTAGAGATTGTCAAAGTGGCACCTAACACATAAAAAAAGAAGTTGTAAGAGCAATCTGATAGAAATCTCAAAAGTTTTCAGAACAGTAATAAATAATAATTTTAAAAATCTTTAGTTGGAAAAGAAACTATTAGATTCAGAACTGGCCAACTGTATCCTAAACCAGTATAGGTAGTCCTCACTTAACAATGATAATTGGGACCAACAACTTCACTGCTAAATTACACAGTTATGACAGCACTTGCTGTAGTTCCAGTTACTGCTGTTAGGCAAATCCTGCCCCATTGCATCGCCCCACATGATCACTGTTTGTGACTTTCTACCAGCTTCCCCATTAAATTTGCTTGTCGGAAGCCAGAAGTGAAAATCGCAAATGGTGATCATGTGACAATGAGACACTATGACCATTATAATTGCAAGCCTGTTGCCAAGCAATTGAATTATGATCACCTGACTGCAGGGATGCTGCAACATCCATATTTATGAGGAACAGTCATAAGTCTTCCTCATTCAGTACTGTTGTAATTTTGAACAATTAGTCATTCAGCAAGGACTACTTGTACAGTGAGGATTAAATCTAAATCTAGTCATAAAATTATAGGGATGAAGGGATGAGGACGGAAGAGGACCAAAGTGTCCATAAACCCGAGCAGTAGCCTTCAATGAACTGGTAATCCATTGAAGGTTCCACTTGCATTAATATGTCTACTGACATAACTTTCCTCCTCCTCATTTGCATATTTACTATAAATGTTGGAGGTGTACAGTCCTATAGTGATGCAATACAATGTTATTCTTGGATGAGTTCCGATAGATTTCATGAGAAATCTAAGAGACAGTATGGAATAGAGATTAAAGTGTTACAGTGGTGGGCAACCCAGGACCTAGTTTAATCTCAGCCATGGTAGCTTACTGTGTTACATTGGCCCAATTACTCTCATTTATCTGATTGACTGTTGCTGTTGGGGAGAAAAATTAGAGTAAGGAAATGCTTTGTATGCGTCTTGAACTCCTATTACAAAAAATGAGATCTAAATGTAATGAAAAATAAATAACAAGATCATTTGTAAAGATCCATAGAGGCAGTTAGTTAATTGATGTTATTAATTTTAATTTTATTCATTATATTATTTCTATAAGGCATGATGGATCATAGTTAAAGATACTGAATTTATCACAGCCCACATTTGAGATCCAAGTTCCATGTGATGGGGTGAGCTCCCGTCGCTTGCTCCAGCTCCTGCCAACCTAGCAGATCAAAAGCATGCAAATGCAAGTAGATAAATAGGTACCACTTTGATGGGAAGGTAACAATATTCCATTCACCTCAGTGTACAGTCATACTGGCCACATGACTACAAAGGTATATTTGGCCAATACTGACTCCCTTGGCTAAGAAACAGAGATGAACATTGCTCCCTAGAACATGACTGCCAGGCGAAACCTTTACCTTTACCTTTATATTTATATTATTTTAACTATTTTGAATACTCATCAGAATAAAAATGCAGGGAATAATTTGAATGAATAGATGAAAGAATTAACATAACTTCTTCTATAGTGAATTATAGCAATTTCATTATTTAAAGAAAACACCAGTATAAGAATGTGAATTGTTAAAATATTTTAATGGACTTGATTCAAATAAATACTCAAAAGTTGACAAAAAATAATTATATACTTATGGTTACAGATTAAAAAGAACAGCAATAGACTAGCTGGGAGATATTGTTCCAGAATATTAGACTGATCCTAGAAATAAAACATTAAATGTGAAATCAAATGTTTTAGAGATCTGACATCACATTCTTAAGGCTTAGAAGATGAGCAAACAGTAATAGTATGGATTATAAATAAAATAGCTAGATTGGAATTTGGTTACACTTTGAATTTTTCTTTGCTTTTGTTTTCATAGGACATAACCATTAGAACAAAATGCAAATATTTGTGAAGAATTATCTCCTCACCTGCTGTGGGCTTTTGGGAAAAGAGGGACTTGAGCTTTTAGTAAATGTATTTTGAGGAGGGTGGTAGATTGGTGTGTTTTTTCTCCCGTTAAACTGGTTTTTCCTCATCCTTTCAGACTGAAGAATCAGATACTTAAAGCATTCTCAGTGATACATTAATCCATTTGATGTTGCAATTTGAGTGAATTTTTTCTGGAGTGCAGTCGCCATTGGTATGTTGGCTATAGGAGTGGTGCTCTGAAGAGAACACCCTTTGTTTGAGTTAGTGGAAGGTAAGCTGCCTGTGATGAGGGTCAGAGGCAGGTCACATGTCTTACATGCTAAAATTGTAGCTTTTAATTCGCCTGACTGGAATGCAATAGTCTGATAATTATGAACGGCATTGCTCAAGAGTTTACGAAATGTTTCATTAAAGTTTAACTGTAGAAATAGTGATTTCAGGGAAGCTACATTTTTACCTGTGTAATAATATATGTTTGCATTGGCAGTTACTGCTGCAACTGTTAAGGATTGTACTGTTTCAACTCCGGAAATATTTCCCTCTTGCTTTTTTTAGTCTATGAACAACTTGCTTTCTAAAAGAAACCTCTTAATCTTTCCTAAGAAAATAATTCATACCAAACTTTTCTGTAGCCAACACTGTTCTTTTTTTTTTTCAAACAAAGTTTTATTGTAAAAATTTTAAGTACAGAAAAAAAAAATTTTGTAAAAAAATTGCATAATTACAATATCATATCTTTTCAATATCTTATAAGGTGTAATTTTTACTATTTTGTAGGGTAGTGGGTAAATGGTTGTAACATGTTTAAATGCCAACACTGTTCTGTGGCAGCTTATGAACTATAATATCATGGCTAAGATTGAAAATTATGAAATGTTATTTCAGTTATGATGTGTAAATTACAATTTCACTTTGTTTAACCACTATTTACTGAATAAACCATACAGCAATTTGGTTTGGCAGCTTTCTCCTGCCTAGTCAGGGCTTCACACCCTTTCCTGGCCTTGGCAACTTGCCAAATACACTGTGCCTGCCTGTTGATTCCTCCATCCTCCTACGAGGTATTGCCATAACAGAGTGTGCAAATAGCCATTTTGTCAAGCGCATTGACACTTTGTGAAGCAGGTCGCCATTTTATCTGCCCTTGCTGCTTAGCTCAAGGAATGGTGACCATTTTTTCACTGACTTTATCTAGAGCCTTGTTTAATCAACTTTATTATCCCATTTATTTTACGATCAAGACATTTTATCATAATGCCTAAAGCTTTGTCCAAATTGAGGTGGCATGAACACAAGGACGAAGGGCCAACTCTCGGCTCATCCCATGCAGATGCAATTGCCCATCTCATAGGGCTAAATATGCCAAGACTTCTAAGTCTTGATCAGCCACCTGCATTTCCAAGGCTACTTTGCACACCAAAGAACACAGGGACAAAGTCCTACAAAAACTTTTTGACAAGGCTTGTGCGTCCATGCCTACTGAACCATTGGCTGGGCATCCCAGAGATACATTGTGGCACATGAATTCTGACCAAATCTCCCTGAGGGATTTTCCAATCCCCATCTCAACCTCTACCTTATGGGGGTCTACCAGCGATGTAATTCCAGTACCAATGAGAATGGAATTGGCTTCAGATGCTTTTGCTGATGCCTCTTCTGGCCCTGTACTTATCGCACCACCTTTGAGATCACCAGCTCCCCCTCAGGCACCTATGTCTTTAGTTGCTACTCTGCATCCTTGTCTATGTCTCTGCATGACATGTTTGCCAAATTTCTGCAACAAACATTGGCGACTAATCAGCAGCAGGAAACAACTTCTGATTTGCAGTTGCCACATTTGGATGCAGCTGCTGGATCCAAATTTACAGATTTCCATTTCGTCACTTGTCCTGTATCTCCTGACACATCTATGGACAGAATTTCTGCTTTGGAGGCTGAGGATGAAGGGGACTCAGCACTATCTGAGGATGAAGGTTTTCATCCTGAAACTCCTGTAGCATCTGGATTATTTCACCCAACTTTTATTTCAATATTTCAATATTTCAAATCTCTATTATATAAAGCCTTTATCTCATCCAACCTTGGCTCTCCAGGAGCAGATGCAGTCATCCAAATCTGTCCATTTCAAGTCCTCTCTATTTTCTGTACAGGACAAACCTGTCGATGTCATTCTGGCACCTAGAATATTCATGGACACGGTCCATGTACAATTTATTATTTCGATTTATAATGGTCCACCCCAGCTTCTGTTCCCCTTCCCTCTCTCTGGAAAAGTGATTTTACAATGTAGCCTTGAAGCTTGTGACTGATCTCCAACTTCCAGTAAAAACAAAATCTCACCTCTGAATACACAGGCTGCCATTTTTCACTTTTGATTATTTCCACGTGCCGCTCAGCTGGGAATGGCAGCCGACAGCAAACTGCTATCTGCTTCCTCCAAACTCCTGGCTCCTAGGGCCTGTCCAGAAGTCCCCGGAGCAATTGCCATCGCTCCAGGCATCCCAGAAGACACCCCTTCTGTCAACTGTCTTTCTCAGGCAGCCTTGGCTCCTAAGAGCCCACCAGGTGAGCGAAAAATGGACGGTGGGACGGGAGCCATCCCAAGATGCGTCTGCCCGCTGAAGCAACCCAGAAGTCTCTCTCGATATGGATGGGCTCTTTGATCTCTCTTTCAAACCAGCGGTCCTCTCTGTCTAAAATCTGGACTTTGTTGCCTTCAAAAGAGTGACCTTTGTCTTTTAAATGCAGATGGACTGCTGAATATAGTCCTGATGGGTTTCTTCTTGTATGTTGTGCCATGTATTTATGAAGTGGATGTTTTGTATGGCATGACGTAGTGGGAATCAAAAGGTAAATATTGATCTGTGTTTTCTGTAAACTTCCATATTACAGTTAAGAGTACACATTAAGAAAGAAGCCTTAACACTGAAGTTGAAGGAAACACACACACACAGATCAATATTTACATTCTGATTCCCACCACCAACTGGAGCACAAAATAGGAATCATCAGAAGCCTACACCACCGAGCTGAAGGCCCGCCTGCCAGCAAAGATGGAAAAGAAAAGAACTAAAACGCATCAAGGAAGCCCTCAGAATGTCTGGCTATCCCAAACGGGGGGTTCATCAAATCTAGAAGAAGAAAAAATCCTATAGGAGCTCCTCCATAACAAACAACAAAGAAAGCAATAAAGGAAGCAATATTGTCATTCCATATGTTGCAGGAATATCGGAAAAGCTCAGGAGGGTCTTCAGTCAACACAACACATGTGTACATTTCAAACCCAAGAATACACTAAGGCAGAAGCTTGTCCACCTCAAGGATAAAGCGCCCAGGCACAAACTGAGCAATGTGCTTTATGCAGTACAATGCAGTGAGCCATGTGCTGATCTGTACATTGGGGAAACAAAACAACCACTTCATAAATACATGGCATAACATACAAGAACAAACCCATCAGGGCTCAGCAGTCAATCTTCATTTAAAAGACAAAGGCCATTCTTTTGAACACAGCAAAGGTCACATTTTGGACAGAGAGGACCACTGGTTTGAAAGAGGGGTCAAAGAGCCCATCCATGTCAAAATTAAACCGCCCTCTCTCAGCAGAGAGTGAGGGATATGACATTGTCTATCTCTAGTCTACAGCACAGTCCTTTAAAAAGTTCCCAAAAGGCTCCACCCATTTGCACCTCTCAGGTGATCCTGATGACACAGGTAAACTTTCAAGTGGCCTTAACAACCCACTAAAAGAATGTAAATGACCAGATGTCTGCAAGAAGTATAATCCTTCAATTCCCCACCATCCAGTCAGAGCTGAAGAAGCTTCTTGGATGAGAAGCGGAAAACCTTCAAAGAAAAACCAGGAAGTCCAGTTGCCTCTTGAAAAGCACCTTTGGGACAACTATGACCTGGATGACTCAGAATCTCCTTGAACAAATCCAGATTTTTGACATATTATATTCTTTTGAGTAGCATGTATAGATTTTGAAAGGTAATTAATGCTTTTTTGAGGGAAATTCTGATACATTTTGTCTTAAACAAGTGGAGTATCCCTGCTGAAAAAGCCACCTCTGAGTCTGGTAGTATTATATAATTTTTGGCCAACTTACCAATTTTCCATTTATAAAATAAGATTTTACAAAAGGCTGTTAGAAGAGAATTAGATGAAGTCTCTTTATGTTAAAAGTGTTTTTAGAAAGACCTGGATATGGGGAGGAAATGGCATTGTTTGCTCTTGTGGTTGATCCCCACTGGTGAACACAGTTACCTGGTCCTATTAAAACTGTCAGTAGTCCTCAGGGACTACTTGTAGTGGTTTGAAATGTTCTTTTGCAGTGTTTTTGCTTCTTCCTAATGAGGACATTTCTATGGCTGGGTGAGTACTGAAGCCCTATGTTGGGTGCAACAGAATTTGTCTCCTGTAAGCGACAGATGGGCAATTAATTTTCCCAAGGGGCCACATGAGGAATTGGGACTGTTGTGCAGGGCCAAACTGATAGCTCCTGGCTGTGCTCTGCCCACACACCTGCAAGGCTACACTTTGACTAAGACAGTAGGTTACCATGCCTGAGTTACTTCATGTGATGACCACCATTGCCATCTCCTCAGGCTGCTTCAGGGGACAGACAAGTGCTGTGCAGGCACAAAAATGCATTTCTCCCTTTACCGCCTATGGCCACCAGCCAACTTAAGGAGCACCTGGCAATTATACATAGCTGAACCAGGCTCAACTTCTTCTTCTACCCTCTGCAGTCAACTTATTTATATTTGATTTCTAATTTTTCAATTGACTTCACACAGGCCAGAATAAGGATAGCCAAAGTGTGTGACCCACGGGCTGCAAAATGCCAGCTTGACACAACAAACAAAGGCAATAAATTATAAACAAGCAGTCTTTATTTCCAAAAACCCAAATACCTTCTTTCAATGTTGGTTTACTTCCAAAAACAAAGTGGATAGTTGCCAAGACAAACTCTGGCTGCAGTCCAAAGGTAACAACATGAACAAAATTAGCTTAGCAAATCTTACCCAGGAAGGCAAGGTCATGGAGAAGCTATAACTGCAAATTCAGCTTTTGACTCCATCACTTCTACTCGCAAACTGGCTAACTTTAAAGGTTTTAGCTCGGCTGCGTCCCATTCCCCACTTCCTCCTGAGTAGACCTTTTTCTAACACTCTCTTGGATCAGGTGGGGGAGCTGCTCCCAGTTCCTCATCTGAACTTCCCCTCTCTGGCTCCGCCCCAGCTCACTGGGCCTGCTCTTCCCCATTCTCATCCTCAGCTCCAGCTACCCCCTCACTGCTCTCTGCCAGCTGTTCCTCCTCGACCTCTGAGTTGGACGCTAACAGAGACATGACACACTGCTTGTGCAAGTGGAGCTTCATGTATGAGCCCAAATGCCCTCTGCTTGCAAGTGAAGCTCCATTTGAACAAGTGGATGGTGTGCGCCCCTGCCTCTCACAGAAATGGAGCTGTGCTCATGTGCATGAGCTTACCTCTCACATGCTCTTTCTCTCCCTCTCATGCTGGGCCAGGCCATCAAACTGGAAAGGTTGGGGACCACTGGTCTAAGCTGTTTAACCCATGAAGTCCCAGTGGGAGATCTGTCTGTCTTTATTTAGTAGGGCTATTTTATTGAAAATTGAATCAGTAAAATTAGGTAGTAGTTACATGTAGCCTTTTATAATTGTGTGACAATATTTTTATTATAATTGTAAATACTGTATGTTATGGTAGCCATTAATTTTATTTTTTTTGTATAATTTAACTGGTGGTTAATACTTTATTAATGTTCACTGTTGTTAGATTGTGCTTCAGTGAGAGGTGTAATATAAATACACTGTTTTGCTTGTTTCTTTAGTTTGAGATAAGACATCTAGTATACTATATGCTGGTAATGTTCAGTTACATATCTCTGTTATGGGTTGGACAAGGGATACAAGAGATGTGGTCACCTGGTGTCTGAAGGCTATAAGAATTTGATGGGGTAAAATATGCTGAAATATGTCACTAGCAAGACCAAGTTCATATTCACAGTTGCTTTGGTCTGTGTCATACAGTACCATTCCTGAAGGAACAGGCCAATGGCTTCAGAGCTCTCTTGGATTCATAACTTTCGAATGAACAGCAAAACCTGAAGTGGCCTTTGCATAGTTGGAACTGGTACATCAATTGCAGCCCTTTTTGGATTGAGAGTAACAGATATTCATGCCCTCATAAACTCAAGACTGGTTTATTGCATTATTGTTGTGGAATGAACAGCTGAAGGAAGGAAGCCCTGGTGGGTGAAGTTAAGCGATATGGCAGTCTGGATTTTATAGGTGGGAGGATCCATATAAAGTCAAACACTTGGGCCTATATCTGGTTTCCCAATGGAAAGCAGGCAGTCTAGTGACATTCTTGTATTACAGTGGAGTCAACAATAAGGAACCCCTGAGTTCAAGTTCCAGAGCCACTTGATTGTTAGCGCCTGACAATTATGCATTATTTGGCTTTTTTAGACTCAAGAGAGCTTCCATAGGTGCAGATTATGGTAATCCATTAGCTGATGGGTGAGAGTGCTTCAGCAGAGCAACACATATTCTGTAGCCCCTGAATTGATTGCCAATATGTTTCTGATGCAATTCTAATTATTGGTTTTGATTTATGAAGTCCTTTGTGGCACTAGCCCATGTTATCCAATATCTTTTTTTTTGCAGGTAGAATTAATTTGTGCAACTATCTTAAGAGAAAAATGTTTTGGATTCTGTCTCCTTGAGATGAGGGGAAGAGACAGTCCTTTTCTGCAGCCTTTTTATCTGTTCAGACAGCTCACCCTTTGAGGGCCAGTAGAATGTCAAACATTTTGGCATTCAGACAGACAATAAAGATCAACCTTCAAGCATTTGGGCTTCAAGGGTGTTTTTCATGGGGTCATTTTAGTTTTTCATTTGTTTGCTTTAATTTATAATTCTTAGCTTATTATAGTTTTAGGATTTCAAATGAGAAGCCCAGGAACTAGGCATGAGTGAGGAGGGAGTAAGGTACTGCATACATTTCTCAAGTTCCACCACGATGGTCATCATGATGTAGAAAAGATGTGGATACTCTGGGGAGAGTGCAGAGAAGAGCAACAAAGATGATTAGGGGACTGGAGACTAAAACATATGAAGAACGTTTGCAGGAACTGG
>JANHFP010003151.1:65180-78919 GCA_032468135.1 Calamaria suluensis | reverse complement strand
TCACCCAAAGCCCCACACCAGGAGGCCGAAGCAGACCCCAAGTCGGAATTTCTGCTCCCCTCCAACCCACACAAAAATACCCCAAAGGGGACCTCAGCAACACAAGCTTTTATTGCATGTATCTGGCCCAGGGGGCATAGTTTGAGGATCCCTGATTTAGTGCAATATAAAAAAATGCAAATAATTTTTCTGGAGACCACCAAAATTTTCTCAGGAACCACCAGTGGTGACTGCTGTTCTAGATAATGCCTCTCATATTTCACTCTCAAAAGGCACTCCTTGCTTTGTGCTGCAGAAATTCTACTAAGTGATAGGGATGGTGTCAGATTTTCTATATGGGATATTTGGAATGTGGTTTATCTACAAATAATATCTATATCATCATTTATAAGCAGAACTGGAATAGAATTTTCTGGTTTGCAATTTTTTTCCTTGTGTTTTTTCAGATATAAATTTTATTCTAGAAAATTAATTGTAATCCAAATTGGCTTTAATTTGGCAAAGTAGTTATATTAAAAATTTGCCATTTTTTCTTATTCGCAAGAAACTAAACCTTTACTATACTATGGAATACGTCATCATCTTCTATTATTTATTTTAAGAAGAATTTCATTGGACATCTTCCCTCCCCTCTCCTGCCTTCTTCTCCCCTCCACTTCTTGGCTTCCTGATATCCTGACTTTAGATTAACAATGTGAGATTCAGTCCAACTCTAACCACATCTCCCTTTCCCATCTAAGCTTTGTTAGAACTTATTGGTATCACATTCCAAAACACTTTAATTTAATCTGAAGTCATTTTGTAAGTCATCGAATACATTATGTCAAATAGGTCTTATCCAAAATGATATGTATTCATTGAATATTGATGTATATAAATATAATTGAACCTCATTTATTTATTCTCCAAAAAGCAATGATCAAACCCAATTTTAAATTGGACCCAAGTCCAATTTTTAAAAGCCCAATTTAGTCACTTTAAAATATTTCTGTGACTGGAATGATTGCCATAGGTTTATATTCACAAATGTTTTCCAAATGGTCTATTTATTAAGGTGGAATCATAAAAGGCTCTGTGAATGATTCACTAGGATTTTCTTAGAAGCAGCCCATACTTAAATGTGGTTTTTAACAATTTCAGTCTCATTGAAGTCCTCCTTTGAGCTTCATCGATCTCTTAAATTCTGAGTTCAAAGTGCTAAGCAACAACTTGGGATTAAATAGAGGTTCAAAGTTGGCTTCAATAGAACTGTACCTTCTTCTATTAAAATATATCCTAAGGTTATTTAGTAGTAATAAATATATATTCTTGTAGAAAACATTTGAATTAGCTGTTGAGCTGAGAAAACAGTAATTAGCGTTTTGAAATGTGTTTCTATTTATTTAGTTTATTTAGCTAAACAAATTGAATTATTTCATGTAACCTTAATGATATATGCTGTGAGATGGTGATTCTTTCAACAGGTCAGTGTAAAGAACATGGCCAATTTAGCTGAAAAGGTCAGATTGAGTCTTCAGTATGAAGAAGCTAAAAGAAGGTAAAGGAAGAGTTTATTTCTTTGTTACAATATACATTTTGTATCTTAGTCTATAAAGCCGTGTAGCCAATATAATGCTTGCAGTGACATCTACTGGATGCATCTCTTGAAAACATAGTTTAATATTCTTATCAGGATCATTTATTTGTGTATATTGGATCATTTATTTTTGTATATTGGACTATTAGCGAATACTCGGAGCTATTTTGTTTCCACTAACAAAAGAATTGTAAGCAAAAGAATGTGAACCAAATTAAACAGCAAATTCAGGGAAACAGGTTATTACTAGCAGTTTCCTCACTTGCAAAACAAACACTTTACACTTCAGAACTGCCTGCATGTTTAGGTGATAATAGGAAAATTAGGATATATAAACTAGTGGTTTTAAGAATATAATCTTAATTGTAATGACATAAAATGTAAAACAGCAATCTTAAATTCAATACTAGAACTAAGGTGCAAAATACATACCACATACTCAAAGGCAATGTTGGATCTGAATATAGTGAGCTTTTCAACCTAAGAAGGAATAGCAATAGTTTATCAGATGACATGGGAAATCCTTATTGATACCTAGAGAAATTGCAAATGATGAAAAAAATTGCTTCTTGATATGTTAAAAAGCTACAAACAAATGTTGCTAGAAGTCATAATTGAATAGGTAGCCCTAGATCTTCAATCATGCTTTCAGAAACTGTTTGAAGTTGCAACAGCACTGGACAAATATGGCTACACCTGGTCCTTGGAGTTCTGGCCATCCCAGCACCCCTGCAGTTATGTGATCACAATCTGGGCATATGGCAACCAGCTCACACTTATAACCAATTGATGCACTCCATAAACACATGATTGCTATTTGCAACCTTCAGTGCCAGCCTCCTGAGAAAGTTAATTGGGGAGCTGGCAGGGAAGGTTGCAAATCATTAGGATAAATATCCCCTCCCACACACTCTGTTCTAGCCACCTCTGGGTTCATGCCATATCCTTCTGTGCTGTCCCTGATTCACACTGCTTCCTCATACACCCTTGCCAATCCACTCTTGCTCAGTCTCCCCAACTCGCTTTTATAAATAACTCAAAGTGGCGAACATGAATAATTCTCCTTCTTCCTTCTATTTTCCACACACAACAATACTGTGAGGTGGGTTGGGCTGAGAGAGAGTGACTGGCCCAGAGTCACTGAGTCATCTTATGGTCTCCTAGGATTTAGGCCAGCACCTCCTAGGATTTAGGCCAGCACCACAATGCCAAACTGACTGTCTATTGCTGCCTTCTCTATTGATTCTGCTAGTCACAAATCAGTTGCAAAGCCCCAAATGGTGATCATGTAAATGTGATCATGTGAATGTGTAAATGCCTGCCACTTGCAAACAATCATGTGACCACATGGGTGACACATGAGTTTTCAATCCAAAGATTGGTTGTAAAATGGCTTTTTCAGTGCTGTTATAACTTTGAACAATCACTACATAAGGTGGTAGGTCCACATGTACAATAATGTAAATTATACATCATAAATAACACTTTCAGTTCACCATTTTTTTTCTCATCACATTAATAAATTGAGAATATTGTTTCTAAAAGGCTTCAGGAAGCCTTCCATATCCTGTTCAAAACCTATAATTGGCTCAAATATACATATAAATCTGCCATTAAAATAAAGTTTGGAATTGACAAGTAGTGTCAGTGAAGAAGAGTTGAAAACTTAATTCAGTGATCAACTACAATATTAAAGGCAAGTCATTAGTCATCCAATATAAGAAGCTAAGAAGCATGCTCTGGTAGCTGGAGAGATGATCAGTCAGTAACAATTATTGAGAAGTAACATTTTAAAGAAGAAGAAAACTCTTTGAGAAACCATGCCACCTTGCATGTCACTGAATGGTTATTCAGGGTTATTTCTAGCCAAGCTTAGATAAATATGAACCATTGATAAAATGAAATAAACCTGATCATTAAGGGCCTTTATTTAGTAAGCCAGAATGATTTTATTTCTTTCCATGTTAGTTGTACATAGCTTTTAGAACTGCTGCTTAGTTCTTTAAGAAATGAAAATTAGAAGGCTAAGGTATAGATATTATTACTACATAGTAGACACCAACTTAAATGGCTTTAAAATAATTAGATAATCAATGGATTATAGATGCCTTATTTATAACTCCATATATTTCCTGTAATATCACAATCCATGAGTAAGAATACTGGTGCACTCATGACCTTTTGTTAAGTTTCACCTTTGAGGGGGGAGCTATATAAATGGAACAGTGGAAAAGGTTTTTGGTTTAGTCTATGCCAACAACACATTTTGTATTTTTTATGCTGAAAAATGTTTGAAACATTATCTCTTTAGGAGAACATTCCATAAATGAATGTTAGAGAAGGCTGACAGCTGCTATTTTCATGTGGTAGTAATTATAAAATGAAACCCTTTGTTCATTAAAACTTTTCATTGTCATGCAATTAAAAACCTTATCAATTGGTAAATCACTTTGTAATAAAATCAACCATCATGCGAATAATGTACTTCACTCTACTCTCAGGAATTTATCAAGGGTTCCTATTTTTCCTGTCCCTAATCATTAATTAAAATAGCCCTGAACAGATCAGATTATAGAACTAGTTTGGTGTAATGTTTAAGGTGGTGGGAAGGTGACAGCGTTCCGTGCGCATTTGGCATTTAGTCATGCTGGCCACATGACCAGAGAGACGTCTTCGGACAGCGCTGGCTCTTCGGCTTTGAAACGGAGATGAGCACCACCCCCTAGAGTTGAAAATGACTAACACATATGTGCGAGGGAAACATTTACCCTTTTAGTCCCACTTTAAACATGAAACCTCACTGGATGACTTTAGGCCAGACACACTCTCTCTCTCAGACAATCCACCTCATAGCATTGTTGTGTTGTGTATTATTATGTATAAAAATAATAAAGGTGATATGAAATCAAATAAATAATAAATGATAGGAATTTGATTCATTCACTTCATGTGAAAAGAGCTGCACACTATCTCATCCTCTGGCCTTTAACTCCACCAACTGTCTATACTACAGTGAAAAACTTGATCAGAGTTAAGGATACTACATGATATACTTCTTTAAAATATTTTTATTATTTACTTGCTAGAAAAATGAGGTTTGCTGGCTCAGTGGCTTAATAAAACTGGATTTGGTCTCTGCTCAAGTCTTAGCACTGCATGCTGAAGTCAGCTCCCATCGCTTGCCTCAGCTTCTGTCCACCTAGCAGTTCAAAAGCATGTTCTATGCAAATACATAAATAGGTACCACTTCGGTGAGGAGACAAGCCAGCGCTTCATGCAGAAGTTAAAATAATTAGAATTTCTCTGCATGATTATAGCCTGCATTTGTTGGGCTTCATATAATATAGATCCTACTACATTATTGAGCTTCTGAAAGTAGAGGAGGCACAGAGATAAGAGACCTTCTGGCTTTCCCTTTGTTTTTGTCCTATTGAAGTCCTTGTTTATCTATTCTTTGTATCTGTCTGTCTCTTTTAGAATGGCAAACTTAAAAATAGAACTTTCTAAGTTAAAAAGTGAAGTTTGGCCTGGAGCACTGGAAATTGAGAAGGAAAAGTTGATGCTGATAAATGAAAAGGAAGAGCTTCTGAAAGAACTTCAATTTGTCACCTCATGTAAACGCACACAAGATGAATTGAAGCATTTAGAAGCAGAAAGGAAGAGACTGGAAGAGGAACTATCTATGAAAAGCACACCCAGTGATGAACTTACAGAGAGGTATAGAAAAAAATCCTTTCCCTCTATCATTTATTTATTCCTTCATCTTAACCTTTATACTTACTGGAGAGCCTGAGTTGTGCCCTAATGGGCAATTTTCTTTCAGTAGCTATTCTATGTACATTTTAATTAAATTTAAAATTAGTCTAGTGGGCAGTAATACAGAAAGACCTTCACACTGTGACAGAATTCACAGAGTTCATATTATTTCAAGCTCTCTGTTGTTCTTCATTTGCAACCAGCATGAAAATAGCAAGTCCTGATGTTAAATAGCTGAAGGAAGTCAGCAGAGTGCAATATATCATTGGCAAGTTTTGGGATAATAGCTGAGACCTTATGAACTTCTTAGTGCAAATATTATTTTCATTGCTTCTGCACTGAAGCCACTTATAGTTGATAGAGATGCTTTTCCACACACGTGCAAAGGTGTTAACTAAATGTAGGAGGTGTATACTGCGGCATCTGGACTCTATTCATTTATATCAAGGTCCACACCAAGATGATTTAGCAAAATGGATTAGAAAACCAAAGAATGTTAAGAATTGCAGATTAGGTTTACGTTAATTAAGGGCATTCTTATAAAGCCTTAAGTACTGCATATACATGTTTAACTTTTGATAAAAGGAGAGTGATGACTTTAGAAGTGTCACCTTTTATTTGCTGTGCCCTTTTTGCACACTGATCATGCTCTTATAGGATACGCCGTGGTTTTTTTCATTTTGTCTATAAATGCAGCCTATTTCCTTTTATTCTCTGTTAATGAAGAAAAGACAAGGAGAGGTTTGTGTGAACTTTATATAGTTGCTGTGCACCAATAAGATAGATATTTTAAAACGTGGTTTAAACACATGTCTGGCTTGTTTGGACACCATAAATGTAGTCCTGGGCTTGGATGTTATACCAAGCTGTCTAGTTTGTTTACCCACTTATGTAAGAGAAGGTTAATAAGCAGCATGAAACTTGATCCCCTTGACTCGTTGGTATGCTAAGACATTATCCTTGGCTTACTGTAATATCATGAGTTAAAGCTGACCATTGTAATTATAATTAAAGTAAATAATTATAATTTAAAGTCATGAAATTTTAAAAACTGTTGTGAAATATACTGTTGTTGGCTTCCATGGCTGGTATCTGTTATCTGTATTTCCCCGAAAATAAGACCCAGTTTTATATATCTTTTGGAATACAAAATAAGCATTAGGCTTATTTTTTTGGGGTGTGTGTGTGTGTCTTATTTTCCCCCCATGTACAAGAAGTCCACTTCTTCTGCTTGCTTGCAGCCCCAATGGAGCAGGCAAACCGAGAGACGGTTGAATGGAGTAGACAGGTGGCCATGAGAGGCTCATCTTCACGCGGTAGCACCAGTAGCAGAGGGAGGCAGAGGCACAGTGGGGAGGCATGCAATCTGGATGGGCCAGAGGCAAGCTGAGAGATAGCGGGACTGAGTAGTCAGATGGCCATGTAGGCGACCGGCTTATCTTCGCATCTCTGGGCTTGCTCATGGCCAACATGGAGTGTCAGGATGATCCACCTACTCTTGGCTTTCCTGTGGCATAGCCAGGTTGCCTGCCTTATCCTGGCCTCTGCCTCCGCCTGCTGCGGAGGTAATCAACTCACCTGTACTGCATGGGCTGTACCATTGTCCTCTACACCCTCACCATCTCCAATGCTGCCAACCCATCCCCAGTCTGAAGACGATATTTACTAGGGCTTATATCCCCAGTAGGGATAAGGATTATATTAGGCACATGCTTAAAAACCAGACATGAGCTTATTTTCATGATAGGTCTTATTTTCGGGAAAACGTGGTATTAGTATTGATCTTCCTGACATTTCACTGGCAACTGTGACTAGGATCTTCAGAGGCAAGATGGTCTGCTAGCAAAACAGGTAATTCTGCTTCTGAATGAGGATCTATGCCAAACTACACATTCCTGAAAAAGTGGGGATAACAGTGACCAGGCAGTGAATTTCTTTCACCAGATAAGGAAAGAAAGTGAGATCTCCCACTTGCACGCTGGACAGATGTTACAGGAACTGAGGTTTTTGTGGTGAACTCATGAATTGATCATCTGGGAGCTGAAGCATTTCAGTCAAGCTCATAGCTCTAATGCATCTTTTAGGACATAAGGTTAGCAGAAGCCTCACTTTCTTAAACAATTCCAGTTGTAATCAATTTAAAGCTAATGATATTTTCTAAGCAGTAAGCTAAGAGAAATCCACTTGTTGAGTCAACATTTTTTTCTGGATTAAGAGGAAAAACCAGGTTTCAAAGATTTAAAAAATGTTGGCAAAAAGCTTAAGAAGGATTGGATGTAAGAAAGTTTAAAATGGAAAAAGAAGTATTTTTGATTATTATAAAAATGTTACTTTTGGATGAAAATGCTTTTGAACAAATTGGAATTAAAACATACAAAAACACATCAGAACGTTATGGAAATATTTTTTGTTTATTATTAAAGAGTACAAACAGTTGTTGGATATTAGACAACAGAAGAGGAAGGTAATTTGAGCCAGAGGGGGATGCTGACTATAACTATGATGGAATGTCATTTGAGAGGAAAGTATTAAGAGCTGAAGAAGAAGAAAAAAAGGAAACTCACCTTTCTTTTGCAATAAGTCTTTTGCACAAAAAAAGGGGGGTGATTGAGAAAGACCAATGCACCACTCACTTTTGACTGAGTCTGAATCCTCTGCTTTTCAGTTTTGCTTATTTTTCAGCTAAAGAGATTCAAAGCAGGTTGCATGAACACTTTCATGCAAGTTATGAAACTTATGAGCAACTGGTTTCATGTGTCATGCCTCTGCCAGCGTCCAACTCGGAGATCGAGGAGGAACAGCTGGCAGAGAGCAGTGAGGAAAGGTTGGAGCTGAGGAAGAGCAGGCCCAGGCAGAATCCAGTGAGCTAGGAGCGGAGTCAGAGGAGGACAGCTCAGAGGAGGAACTGGGAGCAGCTCCCCTATCTGACCTAAGACAGAGCCACAGGGATAAACGGGCTCTGGAGAAAAGACTACTCAGGAGCAAGTAAGGGAAGGAATGCAGCTGAGTTGAACCTTTTAAAAGCTAGCCAGTTGGGGAGATCACTTCCGGCAGCACTGGGCGGTAGACACGAATGGGGCGAGCTCCTGCCCTGGCATCCGAAATTCGCCCTCCCAATGGGCCCTAAGGGGCACAGGCGATCTGGGAAGGACACCTGCCATTTTAGGGCGGCTTGCCGGGGGGGGGGCAGGTCGAGCTGGGGGCCATTGCCGGCTTCGCCTGAGGCACCAGAGGGTGAACGGCACGAGGCTGGCCTTGTGAGTGGCCTGCTGGGTGTGCCATTCCACCCTATGCTTACCAGAGGAAGCTGAGCAAAGACAGAGGAGCGGTGCAGAGAGGAGGCATGATGGTCAGCTGATCCATCTAGGTGAAGTGGCAAGGGAGCGGAGGAAGCTGAGAATGTCTTCTACAGCTTCAGAATGTTTCCTGAAATAGGAGGGGGCGGAGGCTTCCCCCCCTCTGAATTACTGGTGAGATAGGCAACTTTCCCCCTCTTGGATGTTGGAGGGGGAAAAAGAGTCTGGATTGTGCCTGCATTTGTGAACAGGTGGCTTTTTTTTTGTCTAAAATTGGATCTTGGGCGAGAGCTGGTTGCTCCCCCCCCCCCGGAATGAGCAATGGCCAACTTCCTTCTTCTTCATTAGGATTGCATTGCATCACTTCCTGATTCGACTTCCTGGCTGTGGTTGGCACAGCACACTTTAGGAACTTAGCTTTTGTCTCTGGAGGTGCTCCCCCTAGAGGAAGCTCTGAGACTTCTCCCTGTGGAAAATATTGTTGGACTTTCACTCTTGGATGCTTGAACTTCCCTGGAAAGCTCCTCATTTCTGCAACATATTTTATTGTGACTTGGTGAGATTTCTGCAAGGACTTTGGAATGCCACAAGGCTAGAAAACACCCGATGCGGGAGAAATGGAGAAAATTACAGAAATGCTTGAAAAATTGCAGCTGGGCCAGGAGGAGGTGAAAGACACAATGAGACAGGAAATGGCTGCTATGAAAGAAGAGATTAAAAAAGATCTTGCAGTGTTTAAAAATGATTTAAAAACAATACAACAATTAGCAGAAGAAAATAAGCAGAGAGTTGGGTGTTTGGAAGGGGAGGTGCGGGGCATTCAGAGGGGAAAGAAAAATTTGGAAAATGTAATTTTAAATATGCAACTGGAGAGAACATCTTTGTTTCTCAGGTTTGAAGTAATTGTGTATTATGGAATAATGTAAACCTTGCATAATCCTGGTGGAAAAGAACAATAATCTGCTAATGGAAAGTTACTTTTGTATGCTGCACTGCTGTACAAAAAAATTTAATATATCTTTTTAATATATATTTTAATATATCCATTTACCCCACCCTTAATATAAAAAATGTTAAAAGCAATAAAACTTTTTAAACACACAAAAAAAGCAAGTCAGTTGTAATTAACAATGCTGGAAGCAAAGAGTTGCATTTTCAAGTCCAGCGTCTCCATGCTCTCATATCTTAGGTCAGAGTTCCTCAGCCAAGTTTTGCTTTTGATATTTCAGAGATTACCTTTGGACTGCAGCCAGAGTTTGTCATGGCAATTATCTATTTTGTTTTTGGGAAACGAGTCAGCTTTAACAAATAGAAGGCATTTGAGTTTTTTGGCAATAAAGACTGTTTGCTTTTACGTTCCTGTTTTTGGTTTGTGAATTGCTTTGAGTTGGGTCATCACATCATGTGGCTTGCGCATAAATGGAAGCAACCATGCTTGGTCTGCATATGAATTGAAACAGTGGGTAAGAGCTAGAAGAATCTAATGCTTTTGATGCCACTGATAATAAGGGAAGGAGTGAAATATGAAATTGGGGAGGTTTCAACCATTCACATTGCTTTTGTATAGCACAGACCCTTTTAATCACATAGCCACCAGTTGCAGTGGTTGAAGGGAAGCCAAGGAAAAAAGACAGAGGAAAAGGATCAGGAAGTAGATGGGTTGTTCAGATGCATTCAAGGATTAATAGCTCTGCTGTGAGGTGAAGGAGGGACAGAAACTAAGGCACTGGGCTAGTGAAATATGCCACAGTGAGAATTTTTGAGACCATCAAAGAACAAATTGTATAAAATAAACAATATTAACTCCATATATCCTTTTTTTCTGAAGGATTTCCTTCTTTATGAGCTGTGGTGGCATAGGAGTTAGAATGCAGTAATGCAGGCTACTTCTGCTGACTGCTGATTATCAACAGTTTGGCAATTCGAATCTCACCAGGCTCAAGGTTGACTTCCATCCTTTAGAGGTTGGTAAAATAAGGACCCAGGTTGTTGGGAGCAATATGCTGACTCTGTAAACCACTTAGAGAGGGTTATAAAGCACTGTGAAGCTGTATATAAATCTAAGTCTAAGTATATAAAGAAGGAGTGATGTATTTCAGCATTGCCAACTCAACATTAAATATTTTGGAACCTTCAGGGTTTTGTTTTGACTGAAACTAGGAACAACAAAATTGTTCCAAGCTTTTACTTCGTCCAACCTGCAGCTGATCCAGAAGAATTTCATAGAACCGCCAGATTGCAATTTGTTTCTTTAACTTTCAAAATAAGACACATCTTCTGCTTCATACCATTCCATCTTCAGCTTTTAGCAGATTAGCCCTGACCAAACGGCTAATGTTGAATATATATAGTTACTTTCTCTGAGCCAGGACAAAAAGGAAACCGCAAACTACGGTACTTCTGAAATCTTACCAAAACAACTGCAGAGACATGTCCAGGTAGTCACCGGGAGCCAAAGCTGACCTGAAGAAAGCAAAAAGCAAAAAAAACAAACAACCTCAAAATAATATCTATTTGGTTTAGATTTTTTTCTGCAGGAAAAAGATGGTGTGTGTGTGAATGTGTGTTTATGTATGTGTAAAATTATTACAAAAATGAACAAATCTTAAAGTTAACAAGTTAAATATTCTAACAAAAGTGTCACAGATGATTTGTGGCAGGTAAGAATGCCAAAGACTAAACAATTGAAGAGCCTCTTGAAAAAGGAACATAACTCTTCCCTAAATCTTATTTGCACATAATGCATATAGAACTTGATAACTTTAAATCTATTGACATTGATTTTTCATTCAATGGTTAATAATTATATATTATATTGCTTTTGGAAAAAAAAACAAATATTTGAGAAAAAGAACAATTGTAACTAAGTATTCGTTTAGCATTCTTATGCCTGTTCTCATATAGCCGATTCTGTGACAGTTGCTTTTTTGTTATTTCAGCCTTATTAAATTTGGCTTTCCAAGCATAGATGAAACATTACCCTGAGGAGAAAATAAACATGGGTGGGAGGGAGGGGAATACATCTTTGCTTTTGTGGTTTTTTAATTGTTGCCCTTAAAAATGCACTTTGAATATAATTTATGAATGTTTTAAAGAAAAATGATTTCATTTTTCTTTCTTTCCACCTGCTCTATATGGCATACTTTTGTTTATCTTATTGAAGAGATATTTATTGCTGCTCAACTCATACACAATGACTCCTGCTAGAATAAAATAATAAAAAGCCACAATTTGAATCTACCTCCAAACTCCACCCTCTCCCCTCTGGTGGTAACAAAACACAAACAAGACTTGATTAGTTCTTTAGGAATCTGGAATCTACAAGCTCACAAACCATGTCTTTAGGCCTTTCAAAAAAAAATTACAAGGTAGGGTCCAGTGTTGGAAGAATGATGTTCCACAAGGATGAACTATTACAGAAAAGGCTCTTTTTCTTGGTCCCATTTTATGTATTTCCTTAATGGATGGAACCCAGAACGTCCTACTTTCTTGCTCTAGTAGGCCAAGTAGATGTAATGGGGGAAAGGTAGTCCTTCAAATATTATTTATTTATTTATTTATTTTATTAAATTTCTATACCACCCCTCTCCTTGCGGACCTGGGGCAGTGTACAGCCATAATCATAAACATAAAACATATAGATAGAAAAGTTAAAATATATATTAAACAATTATATGGCTCTAAAATCTTAAAATTTAAATACTATTAAAATTCCCCCTAAAAATTCTTAAATATTTAAAACCCCTAATTCTTAATTAAAATTTTTAACCCAAGCCAGCGAGACGGAAGAGGTAAGTTTTTAGCTCCCGGCGAAATGTTAATAAGTCCGGGAGCCTTCGCAGTGCAGGAGGCAGATCATTCCAGAGGGTCGGGCCAGCCACAGAGAAGGCCCTCTTCCTGGGGGTCACCAATCGGCACTTAGCCACCGATGGGACCCCCAGCAGACCCTCCCTGTGGGTACGCACCGGTCTTTGAGGAGTCGGCAGTATGATGATTTAGGAGTCGGCAGTATGCCGACTTGGGATATATGTCTTGGGAAATGTATAGGGTAAGTTCTGTATTTTTAGTTTTGTATCTATATCTATAGAAGTATTAAGCCTGTTCTATCATCATAAGCCTTATTAATAACGGAGTTTTCTGAATGTCTGTCAAGAGCAGACATATATTGTTTTATCTTTTTCTGCATCTTACTTCACTTGATAGGTCTTCATGATGGCAGTGATTATAGATCAGTCCCAAAACTTCCTCAATTGTGTCTGCAACATTAATGTTTCTATTGCCAGGATGTCAACATTCCAGGTACTATCATCATAATTGGTTCCTTTCACGCAAAGCACATTAGAACAGCAAGCTCTTCCAATTAATCCTATCTATAAGAGTGTCTTTGGCATCTTCCCATTTGATGTTCACATCTCTAATATATTGTGGTTAGGATGGTACATCTCCAGTAAAAAGTGGACAATAACTCTAACTACAATATATTAAGGATGTTCTCTGGCTCAAACACAAAATTGGATGAAAAAAGAAAGGAAGAAAGGAAGACAACTGATCCTTAGTTGAAGACAAATTATTTGTTAGCACTTTTATTTAAACTGAATTAATTTTAATTACAATTAGCCATCTTAGTAGTTAGATTGCAAGAGGATATAAATGTAATAATGCCGTGTAACATTTTCAAACATTAAAAGCAGTGGTGGAATTTTCAACTACCTGTTCTGAGGGTATGGCTTGGTGGGTGTGGCTTGGTGGGCGTGGCAGGGAAGGGTGTGGCAGGGAAATCTCCATTCCCATCCCACTCTGGAGCCAGGCAGAGGTGATATTTAGAATAGAATAAGAGTTGGAAGGGACCTTGGAGGTCATCTAGTCCAACCCCCTGCCCAGGCAGGCAACTACTCAAAATTTCTGCTACCGGTTCTCTAGAACCTGTCAGAACTTGCTGAATTTCACCCCGATTAAAAGTCATATTTTGTATTCTGTAAAGTGGGTTCTAGCTAAGCATACATGTGTCATTAATGTGAGAGAGACCCAGATTACAGGCACCATAATTCACAAAATTGTAATCTTTCATGGACCAGATTGTATCCATTAGTAATATAATACTTCAACAACAT
>JANHFP010003149.1:11145-25245 GCA_032468135.1 Calamaria suluensis | reverse complement strand
TGGGGGGAGGGGGAAAATAATGAAATGTTTGTAATAATATGTGGGGAAAGAAACTATTTGTATACATGGAAACCAATTTTTTTAAAAAAAAGATTTGTCCTAAATGATTGAGGATATTCTATACATGGCATGGGATTTAATTGAAATTTAAGTATCAGAGATACTTCCCTCAAAGCAACTTTGTAGCTACCAAATATTTAGATGGCTGAAGGATTCTAGGTTTTCAGAAGTCTCATGCTGAACATGTGTATTCTCTTCTTATTTTAATTATCATTTTTAAAAGCTCTGATTCAAAACAAAAGAGTCTTGTAAATAAGAAAAGGAACAGATACTAAAAAGCGGGAAAAATGGAAATAGACTGGAAATATGCAGTGAATCATTAGTTAGAATGGGAACTACTTGAGAAAGGAAGGACTTTGTATTATGGGAGATTTCAACGCAATTGTCGATGTAGAATTAGACTATAAAAGTAGTAAAACAAACCAAAAACTTAAGAGAACCTTACCAAAGACCTTTTTCAAAATGACATAGGAAATAGGAATTAAAGATGTTTGGAGAGAATCAAAACTTGAGGAAAAAATCAATACACTTTCTATTCAAATATCATAGTTAAGAATTGACATGAAATGGATGTCATAGGAATTACAAGAGGATATACAGTTACAAGAAGTAGAAGTGGAGTCAAGTGTTTGGGCAGACCATAATTCAAAAAAAGCTAAATGGAAAAGACAAATAAGAAAACCAAGATAAAAATAAAAATGAGAAACATCCCTGCAAAATGTATGGAGTACAGTCAAAGCATATTTTAGGGAATTAGTGATCTGCTATATAGGAAGGAAAAATAAGGAGGAGGAGAAAAGATGAAAGAGATTAGAAGAAGAATATAAAAGACTTGAATTGGAATTAAAGAAAGAACCACAAAAACTGAATGGTAAAAACCAAATAGAATTAGTAAAACATGAATTAATTTTTTTAGAGAAAGAAAAGAACTAGCATAAAAATGAAAAATGGAAAAATGAAGAAACCCCCACAGATGAGAATATAGTCAAAAAAATAATGGAATGTGCAGAAATGGATAGGCTAACGCTAAAAAGGCTCAGATAAAAAGCTGGTTACTCTCACGTTCTGAGAGATGAAGCATTAGCTATGAAATAATGTAGCAAATTGACCCCAACAAAAGCCAATCCGCATCATCTGCCTTATAAAGCCTCCACTTAACTATCCCTATTCCTCAGTAGTCTTTCCTTTTCCCTAAGCCTCTTGTCCTTGAGTCTCTCTCTGGCGTCAGCTGGGATGCTGTTCCTTCTTCAGAGCTATCACTCTTTGCCTCCATCCCTAGCTCCCTACATTCTGTTGGAGCCTGCACTTCTTCACCTCCTAACTGCTCCGCACTGCTCTCTGCCAGATGTTCCTCCTCAACCTCTGAGTCGGACACTGGCAGAGGCATGACAGGTTCCTCCAGAGGAACAAGAGGTTTGTCAAAAGAGGTTTGGGATGAATGGCAACTCAGTGAAAAAGCTTTAGAACACGAGACATCTTGCACAGCTAATATCTTACAGCTAATATCAGCTAACAAATTCCTTTAAAAAACTGAGATTCCCCTACACACTGTCAAGTTTTACAGTGTGTGAATATTTCCAGCTTTTTTCTCCAGCAAGGACAGACTGCATTTCTGTTTTTAACAGGCTCACAAGGGAAGCTGCATAGAAAATTAAGAAGCATCACTGATTCAGTTAATTCTCAGGAACAGGGGGAAGCCCCAGTTCAGTCAGCAACAGCTGAGTGGAAGAGTGACAGAAATAACTATTTTTTTTAAAAAAAGAAAAGTTAGTCAACCTAAAATATGATCAGCCTACAAAACAGATGGTAAGGAAAAGGCAGCAACAGTAGTGACATTCCCTGCTTAGCAAATAAAAACATTTTTCAGCTTTCCTTCCACCCTCCAGAAATATCCTTGAATAAACAGATTTGGAGGATGGCTAAATGTCCCTTAGTTCAAAAGTGTGTACTTTCAAAAACAGCCACAACCTGGGAGATGGGCAGGATAGTAGGCCATGTTTTTAATCATTTTCAATTTTACATAATCAGATTACAAAAGCAGAATATCCATTCAGAGAGCTTATTAAAATTTCATATGCTGATGAAAACTCTCTTCAACTATACAAAATGTTATTTCTCTCTCCAAAATGGGCTTGTTTTTCCCCCACTTCATTCTTAGGATGCTTTAGAAGTTATCTTAACAGTAGTACTTTCTCCTGATGGCTGTGGTAGTCTTCTTCTGCACCTCTTTTGTTCTGCAATTTTTTTCAACTCCCCTGTTTCGTGATATGGGAAAGCTCTGAGGGAATTCTTCCACTATTTTTTTCCTTTCAGTTTTCTAAGTTTTGTGAAGCAGAGAGGTAGTAGGCTACAGAAGACAGGTGAGTCATTCATAAATAACCTTTGCATCTGTTCTATTTAGAGTAAGAAAAAGCTCATACTACTTTTTTCTCCAGTAGTTCATAGTACTCCCTCATCCAGTTTTGCTTACAACCACCTCTGAGGTAGGTTGAGTTAATGTACTGTAGGAAGTTAGCACTCACCCCCTCTTAGAAGAATGAAGTATTTTAAGAAATATTAAAAAAAACAGATTATATTTCCCTGGATGGAAAAACATGTTTTTAGGTAGGAAACTGAATCACTCTTAATAGCCCCCACCTTTGACAATTGGGCCATTAAGCCCTCAGCATCCCATTTGCAACACAATAGGACTCATCTAGCAACAGAAATTAACCACATGACACAGAAATTCACTCACATGGCAAGACTCAAGCAAACATGAGACAGCCTACAGAGTTAGCCAAGAGCCCCGCCCCTGGGAGTCTCACAACCAATCAGGATACATTTCTTATACAGGAACAGGAAACACTGAGGTGTGGCCCACAGAGGGCATAAACTCAGGACCTCAGCAAACTCAAGCTCTTTTGCCTTTTGGTTCTTCACCTTGAAGCATGTGAGCCCTTAAGCCATGTGATTCCTGACCACCATTAAACCATCTTTCCAAGCAGTCTCTATGTTTTCAGTATCTGTTTCCCCACTTGGAGTAGAACCCAGATAGAAATATTTTTTCCAACAGAAATATTTTACTCCAAAGTCATTCTATGAAGTCTTTCCATAGCAGATTTCAACCACAGTCCTGGTTTAAAAATACTTGATCAATACTTCCATAAACAACAAAATGGAAACATTATTTGGTCAGGGGTCCTTGGTGTTCTCTGAGTTTTCTTGTTTCCTTGCAGACATTTCATTATCGTAACTAAGTAACATCATCATGTTGGAAGAAATGTCCATCTGGATTCAGTTCCAAGTGGGAAAATAGATGCTGGAAACATGGAGGCTGATTGGAAAGATGGTTTAATGGTGGACAGCACCACATGGTTTGAGGTCCTTGGCAATTGAACATGTGGGAGAGAGAGGGAGAGAGGAAGGGAGGGGGGAAGAGAGAGAGAGAGGGAGAGGGAGAGAGAGAGAGACTCTTGGGCTTTAAACTTGCTTCCTCTTCCTGTGAAAAAAAATCTGATTGGTTCAGACTCCCATAAGGCCATGGAGACCTACCAACCTAACTTGGTAGGTTGTCTTGAGTCTCAGGCTTGGTTGAATCTTGCTCGGTGATGTAACGAAGGGGCTTTGGGAAATTCCTATTATGGCTTAATGGCTTTGTCCTGGTTTGGATCTTGAGTGAGGGCTAATCATATCACCCTGGAACTGAAGATCTTTTGTTTTGTAGATATAATGACTCAGTCTTTTGTCTTGTAGATAAGATGGTACCAAAATATCCACTGGGACTGAGTTTCTGTGTCCCTTGAGATTTCTATTTCTCTTTTCAGGGGAAATATTCTGCCTTTTTAATATTTCCTAGAATATTTAATTCTTCTAGGAGAGGGGTGGGTTCTACATTCTACAACCAGTGCTAGTTTGCTGTCAGTTCATATTCTGGTGTCTTGCCTGTCTGTGTGGGTGGGGGTGATTTTAGGGATTCTTTTGTTGGGTTGTTTACTAATGGCTCTTTGACAATTTCTTGATTTTGGGTACTTTTTATTTGATTGTTGGTCTGAAGTTGACCTTGGAGTTATCTGCTGATCTTAGTGCTAATTGCTGATGGAGAGGTGCTGGAGTCTTTTTCTCTTTGGGGATGGTTGATTGTCTCCTTTGCAGTCTATAAATGTTAATATCTATGTATGTATTGAAACTGCCATTAGTAAGCAGCCCAACCAAAGAATCCCTAAGACCACCCACACAGGGAGGTAAGACACCCAAATATAAACTGACAGCAAACAGCACTCATTAGCACTGATGTTACCTAGTTAGGGTTTTTAAGTTGGGTGAAAGAATGTAAGCAGGAATTCCAGACAAGTGACAACAGCTCTTTATTTAGGTTACAGTGACCATATCTGAAATTGCAGCCTGGCAGTGTCCCTTTTATAGGGATCTGCCGACCGCTTGAACCAATCATATTGAAGGCAGCTTTCCCACCAGAATTGTGGACCGGAGTGGAAACCTCTCCCTCCCGGATGGAACATTCCCTATGTCATTTGCATACATAATCCTTGAAGTAGGCGGGACTAGTTTTGTGCTGACTGGACCTGCATGGTTCATTCGGCTGAGTTGGAGGTGAGAGAGGAGGGTCCACTGCTGTGAGGTCCACCTTGGGGGAGGCGTCAAGCTCACGTGCCGGGCCTTCCTCCGCCGAGGGAGCCAGATCTGATGGACAGCGCTGGAACTCAGTGAACTCTGGTAAGTCCTCCCGTTCCTGTTGTCGGCTTTCAGATAGGGAGGAATTAGGTGTTAGGACTTATTCAGTTGGAGGTGGATTAGTTAGTGTGAGATGATGTAGTTAGTCTATGTGACAGCGCCATAGGCGGCCATCTTCGAGTTTAACTTTGTAGGACCTAGGACTAGTTAGAGTTTTTATGGTGCCTGGTAGCCATATCGGTCCATCACAAAGTTTTTTTGCATGGACTAGATCTCCTTTACTGAGAACCCTAGTCCAGCAAGGGGGGCATGGTATTTCAACGGGTACATATTGCAGGTGCAAATGGTCGAGGGTTGACCGGAGCTTTCGTCCCATTAATAGCTCAGAAGGGTTTTTTCCTGTGCTGGCGCACGGTGTAATGCCAAGATAGGAACAAGTCAATCTTTTCCTGCCACCCCCCGCGGCCCAGTCCGGACAAGGCCTATTTGGTGGTTTGCACCATGCATTCGGTCTGACCATTGCACTGGGGATTATAAAGGGCTGTGAGGGCATGCCTTATTCCCAGGGACTCCAAAAATCCCTCAAACATTGCAGAGGTAAACTGGTGGCCATTGTCAGACACTAAGACAGTGATGGCTAACCTTTTTGTCTTCACATGCCAAAAGCAGGGGGGAACATGGGTCATGCACATGCATGACCACACCCATAATTCAATGCCCCTCACACACCCATGCATGCATACGTGACACACTGCCCCAAGATTTTGGCATGCAATGGCAAAAAAAGTTGCTGGTGGGCACGGTAGTAAATTAAAGGTATCCCTTGCACACATGTGCTAGTCATCTCCGACTCTAGGGGCTGGTGCTCATCTCCGTTTGAAAGCCAAAGAGCCAGCGCTGTCCGAAGATGTCTCCGTGGTCATGCTTGCTTTTTTGCTTTTTGTCCTGAGGAGCATGGGGAGGGCAAAAACAGTCTTCCCCACCCCCTGGAGACCCTCCAGAGGCCAGAAATGGCCTGTTTCCTGACTTCTGGTGGGACTTAAAATCAGTTGGCCGGCATGTGCATGTGTGCTGGAACTGAGCTAGTGCAACACTCATGTGTTCACCCTCACGGCACTAAGGTTCACCCTCACGGCACTAAGATGTCTGGAAGGCCATGAATGGCGAACAGGTGCCGCAGAGTTGCTATTACTGCCTCCGATGTGGTGGAGCCCATCAAGACCACTTTGAGCCATTTAGAGAGGGTGTCCACAATTATGAGGAACGTTTGCCTATGAAATGGTCCTGCAAAATTGATGTCAATTCTACTCCAGGGGCCCGAGGGCATTTCCCAATGGTAGACGGGGCCTTTGGGGGGAGCTGGTCAGGATTCCTGACAAGAAGAGCAACATGCAATGTCGTCATGTACCACTTTGTCCGTGCCCAGCCACCACACATAGTTCCTAGCCAGGGCTTTCATCCTGACAATTCCTGGGTGGCCCTCGTGAAGGGAGGATAAAACCCTCGTCCGTAGAGCAGCAGGAATAACCACCCGGTCACCCCACAGCAAGACCCCATGCAACAAAGACAGTTCCCATTTACGGCCACCTGGAACCGAGGAAGGGAATCCTGTTCCCTTGGCAGTCGATCAGGTTGACTGACTGTGACTTAATACAGCTCTTTTTGAGAGAGAGTACAAGTGATTTGATGGTCTCCAAGGACATTAATGATATTGCAGCTCCCGTGGTACCTCCATGGTACATGGTGAGTTCTCGATGTGAATGGTAACATGAACCTTAGCTCCGCCCTTCACACTGGCTTGTCCGATTCAGACTAGGTTCATGTCATGTTTTTTGGCCCCTCTCTCTGGGACAGCCCAGCCAGTCTTGTGTTTGCTTGCTTCACCCTGTCTCAGTCTCTCTGGGGCTACACTTTGTTCTCAGGGCCAGGGAGTCCTGCAGACTCAGGCCAAATGTCCTTTTTTATTACAATGCCTGCAGATTGCTTCTTTGAAATGGCAGGTTGCTCGGGAATGCATGCCCCCACAGCTGGAGAATTTTTTTGTAGTGGTTGCTTTGATTGGTCTTCCTATATCAGTAGTGAAGGCTTCTTCCTCTTTGCTATCTGAAGGTGTGTGTAGGACAGCTTTGAAATGGATGGCTGCCTTGTCTTTCTGGTACAGAATCAGGGGCAGTGCTAAACGTTGCAGGGAGTCACCAGCTTGGGCTGACGACTCGTTGCCATGAGCTTCATTCAGGGCGGCCTCTAATGTTAGTTTCTTCCGTGACAATAGGCGCCTTTGCAGCTTTTTGTCCTACACTCCATAGATTATCTGGTCTAGAATAATGTTGTCTAGGTCCCAGAACTTGCAGAACTTAGTGGCTTTTCGTAGTGCCGCCAGGTACTGGTTAATGGTCTCATGTTCAAGCTGTACCAGTTTTTGGAATTCATGCCGTTGCACACTATTTGATGGCATCAAGGGGTAATGGGTCATCAAGGCTTCCGGTAGGTCCTTCCAACCTACGTCTTCCACTGATGTAGGCTCTGAAATGGACTCAGCGATATCGAAAATGTCGGTTCCACAATGTGTTAAGAACATTGCCTTTTGTCTGAGAGGTCGAGCATCTTGTTTGCCTTGAGGAAGAATCTGAACCTCTTCATATATGAGCCCCACCGTTCACGTACTGGGTCGATAGATGTGGGAGGAAGAGGCACAGACATGCCAGCTTAGGCGCATTTTGAATTTATCGCGCAAAATGGCTGCCACGGGAAGTCGTGGTTCACGCCACAGTTCTTCCGGAACTGCTCACTTCGTCAGGCTGCTTTTCTTCATTTCTCCAATCCCATCCTTGTCACCAGTGTTAACTTGGGTGAAAGAATGTAAGCAGCAGCTCCAGGCAAGTGACAACAGCTCTTTATTTAGGTTACAGTGACCACATCTGAAATTGCAGCCTGGCAATGTCCCTTTTATAGGGATCTGCCAGCCGCTTCAACCAATCAGATTGAAGGCAGGTTTCCCACCGGAATTGCGGACCGAACTGGAAACCTGCCTTAAAACACAAGGGTAATGAAACATTTGCAAAAAACACAAAACAAAACACAGAGAGCACCAAGGACCCCTCATTTCAACCCTGAGCTACAAATATTCTTCTTTATTGGTTTTATTTAGTCATTTCTATCAATCAAGTTGAAATTGTTTCATCAGGGATCTTCCTTTGTGTGAATCTTCATTTAGCTTTAAACTGAACTCTTAGAAACAGTCATAATATAGCTTTATGT
Source organism: Calamaria suluensis (assembly GCA_032468135.1). Classification (NCBI taxonomy): domain Eukaryota; kingdom Metazoa; phylum Chordata; class Lepidosauria; order Squamata; family Calamariidae; genus Calamaria; species Calamaria suluensis. Next base: position 17,256 of record JANHFP010003149.1, on the reverse strand, counting down.
TACAGATTTAAGTAACTCTGCATCTCTTTCGAGAGGTGGAAAAATGCATGCTAAACTACCTTTAAAATGAAAAATAGTTTCATGTGTTTTCTATAAGGAGAGCTGTTTTCATACTAAATATCAAAATGAGCTTCAAATCTAAAGTATTTATTACATGTGAGAGTAATATTAGAATTTCATTCAAGTACTTTGTACAAAAATATATATTTGAAAATTGATTTATAGAACATGCACATCTAATGTGCAGTCAGTATGCCTGTATTATATGAATGCTAATCAAATGGATGCCATTTTAATTAAAAGGCTCCTGATTAAAGATTAGCATCTGCTGAATCAGATGAATTTAAACACAGCCTCTCTAATCTGGTATGCTCGAGTTGTGTTGCCCTTTAATTACCATGTTCCAGTTAGGATATCACACTGACAAGAGAGATCAGGACATAAGCACACAGGAGAAATGTGCTTTAAACCAGTGGTGACCAACTGGTGGTCCGTGGATCATTGGTGGTCCCTGAGAAAATTTTGGTGGTCCGCAGAAAAAATATTTGCATTTTTATATAGCACTAAATATTCATCTTTTAAGAAAAATTGTATTTAAAATTATGAATTTAATGGTCCTGATGTCCAAAAGTTGGTGACCCCTGCTTTAAACTACCTGACCTTTTAGGTGGCCAGAACTGTATCCTATACTTACCAACTCAATTATATACCTACTCATTTACTCATCAGGAAATTTCATTCATTGTGCAACAATATTGGAACCCTTTTATTCATGCATGGTATTCCAGCCACCATACTAAGCAGGGCTTAATCCCTTATAAACATGCTCAAGAGCGGCGCCAGCTGCTGCCAGCACTCTTGCAGCTTTTGTAAACAAAGGATATCCACAGCCCGTGTCCAAACAGCCCACATATTTGTGTTTTCGTCTTGCTCCCCCGGGAGGGGGAGAGGTCTTATGCTCCTTTCCAATCCTTCGAAAATTTCTCCCGGGAAGGAACGCAGGTTCTGCCCATCCCTATCGATTTCCTCGCTCCGTCGCCTCCACGTGTTCACCTCCACCTCCTTTAGGTTGATGGCACGGCATCTATTGGGCCCTTGATAAAATCTATGCACTTCGGTCTCTTCGAGAACCGAGTATTTCTAGCTCAATTAATCGCCAGGATCGTCTGAGCTTCGGCAGCTCTTCCAATCCAAAAGCGTCTGCTCAGGCGCCACGAGCCAATCCACCGTCAAGAGGCGGGCGGAGGCGGTAGAGCAAATGCCCAGGGAGGGTCGAGTGCACGGCCAGAGCGCCGGTCTGCCGCTGCCGCCTCCTCTCCAATTGCCTCAGACCTCAAACTTCAAATGTAGACCGAGCCTGTGCAAAGGAACATGTAGGGCGACTGGAAAAGGCGAGCGACGTGGTAAAGTCCAAGGCACAATCCAAGCTCGGATCTTTTCTTGGACTTGCCATGAATCATTGGCTCCTGCACCATCTTTATCGGAGGTAAGCTTTCCAGAAAAGACGGTCGCTTTACAATACTCAGTCATTCTTAGGGAGCTTCTTCTCAGCCCGGAGATTCTACATGAAGCTATGTATTAAACGGAATGGGAAGAGAACACGGATGTTCACGATTTCTTTCGCGCATAACAAACAAAACTGTCCTTTGCGCGCGATCCTTTAGCAGCGAGTCGTATCCTTATGATTTAATAATTAATTATTCAACCCGATAAACCCTTTATCACAGGGCCTTCTAATAACGTAGCGCTGCTTATTTTTGAAACTTGTATTTGCCGTCTAAAAAGGAGGGCTCATATAGTGGTGGAGAATGATCAAGTTTGATTCCAAAGGGGGAGAGGTTGATGCATGGAAGCATCAATCATTTCAGCAAACTTGGGGAGCAGGGGTTTAGCATTCTTTTGAGAATGGTGCTCCAGAATATCTCGGAGACATCCAGGGTAGCAATGAACAGAATCTTGAGGAACCACAACTCCACAGGATCACTTTTGTTCTAGACACTTTGGAGTTCAGGAGTGGTTGGTGGTAGTGATGCCCTGCTGGAATGGTCATCTTTCCCAAATCTATTTTACTTTAATGATAAAGTCCCAAGAAAGAATGTTTTGGAAATATGCATGGCATCAGAGATGGGGTCAAGGATGGTCACTGATAAGGTGATCATAGCTTGTCCTATGATGGCATGAATTTGTATTTAGGTTACAGCCGTTCTTTTTATATTTTCATTTATAAATACTAGCCAACCTATACAAATATTATGAATAAAAACATCCACTCTCTGCTTTTTGGACGGTGATTTTTTGATACTAATTGCTGAGTATGAACCAGAATGAGAAAAAGGAGTGGTGAAATGTAATAATGAAAATATGTCAATGAAGGTAAGATGAGGAATTTGAGGTATCACAATCAAGATTAAGCAATAAATCAAAGAATATAAATTCTTAACAAACCCAGTAAGAAAAAAAATGGTTGAAGAATTTACTATATGTATGTAATTGAACTGCTGGAGATGTATACAATTATGTGTAGATTGAGGCCTAAACATAATTCTGTAAGAGTAAGTTGTATAACTTATCAGAGGTCTACATTGACATAAAATTTTACAATCAATACTCACTGAAGTGAAAAAGGTCGGAGGGAGAGAGAAATGCTTGGTAAACACATAGGAAAAAAATCAGTCTGAAATTGTCTGGATCAGCTAGAATGGTAGGTACAGTAATTGCAACAACTGGGAAAATCGGATTGTCAAAATAACATGGTGATATGACTTCATAGTAGGAGAAGATACAAAATGAATCAAAAACCTATGTTGCAGCAGACTACACAAATATAAAAAAGATAAATCTGATTAAAATTAAAAATGTAAGTTGTTAGAGTTGTTCCTTGTTTATATGTTCAGAAAAATCCAGTTTATGTCCATCCAATGTATGTCCAGTGTATGGCCATATAAGGTAGATTGCATTGTTTGCAAGTTATACAACCATAACAGTTACTTATGACTGATAGCAAAACTATTAGGAAACATACTGTAATATATATAAATGTCTGCAAAGTTTCCTGTGTATATTAAATAAACATGTGAAGAGTCTATTTTTTATTTTGTAATTTTGGTAGCGAATATGTTGAGCCAATTAAAATGCTGATGTGTTTGCTTTAGTAAATTTGATTAATTGAATCTGCTGGGTACATCAGTAAGTTAACAATGCAGTTTTCAATGAACTTCTGAATATGAAAGTAATTGTAATAGATTTACTTTTGATTAAATAAATATGTTCAATTGCAGCCTAGATTTTTGGTATTTTTGCTTCCTATGCTGAGTAAGTAAGACTAGCATTCTTCCAAAATTCCTAACTGTACAGATTAACTGCCTGCCCTTTATGTAAATATTAACACAAAAAAAACAATTGGACATTTTCATTCATTTTTATCCAAGGCTAGTAGATATTTTTCATTTTGGAATGAATGTAGCAATTGTGCTTCTTTTTCTAGTAATAAGAACTGCAAATCATTGAATTTGACAGTATTGGCTTAAATAAGCATTAGTTTGCTTTTTCTGTATCTTTCATTAAACTGAAAAATGCTTTAAAGGATTTAAAAAATATAAGTTATCAGGGAAAGTGCAAGGAAATTCTCTCAAAATTGCATCAAAGCCACACATTTAAATGCAATGGATACATTGATTAAGAATAGTTATGACCAGTTTGGTTAACTTAAAAAGGTATAAAGACTTCTGACATACAAGAAATAAATAATTTAGATCTCATACTTTAATATCAATCTTTTATGGTGGCTTAGCAATCAATTCATGAGATTTTTGTCTTCTAGATGTTTACCCTAAATTCAAATCTGTCATTGAGAAATAATTTTGAATGCCAGAAATGTATTAGTTTCTATTTTTATCCTTTTTTCTTCTAACAATTTTTCTTGTAAGATTATAAAAATAAAATTAATATTATCAATGGTTCTAACTTTTACCAGTCTTTTCTGGAATAATTGACAGTTAAGAAAGCAGAAATACTTATTTTCCATATCATACTTGTAGCTTGTCATTTTTAAATCCACATTCAAATGAGTGTCTTGTCTGGTAAATCCCATTGCTCTTCCATAAAAACTTTTAACCGCAATCTAGATCCATTTATCACCAATATCCTTTAATATCTATGATGTTAAAGTATTTTACTCTATACTCTTTTAGAAAGTCAAGTGTAAATTTTCTCCTTTAATTGTAATCTTATTTCATTCTGATTTCCTCTAGTGTGCAACCTTCAAATCCTTCATGAGTTTTTTTTAGGAATTCAAAACAACATTTTCCAATAGGAAAGATTCTTATAATTAACTTTAAAATCTTATTTTGAGTCTATCTAGATAGTAAATTCATTTAAAATTTTCCAAAACCAATGTGTTTACCACTCCTTTCTTGATTATTCCAAATAAAAGATTTTGAAAATAAATCCTTAAATTTCCATTTAAAACTTATTTCACTAGGAATTGAAGGAAACATACCTGCTGCTCTAAAACTTTCATTTCAAAGGTTTCTAATAATAAAAAAGCAATTTCTAAAAGTGACTAAGAAATTTGGCAGAATGTTATGTCCACGAAATAAATTACATTGCAGCTATGAGTTTAATTGGAGCCCGTCAAGGCCAAGTCAAGGGCTCATAAGCCAACTGCAAAAACTTCAGTTCCTACAGTTTACTCATGAGAAGCAGCTATTCAGAGTTCACAAGGATGCTCTCAAGAACTCTCTTTAATCCGGATTGATTTTTAATGGCCGTCTGGCATCTAAGCAGGGTCACTCCTTCAGTAATGCTTCATTCACTGTGACTAATTACTAGAAGTCAATGCAATCTGTCAATGACAACAAAATAAGGGGAGAAAAAGCATTGGTTGTTTCATATAATCAGGCTTTCTGCTTCTCAACTATGTTAATTCCAGTGTAAAATGTTTCCAATAATGTTTTCTCATGGGTGTTTTCCTCGAAAACCATTCTACATATGGTAACCCAATGTAATCACATTTAAATTGGGCAGAAATAATTGACAATAGAGTAGCTACCTATTCCAGGCAATTCCAATTTTTTTGGTCATAATATATCCATTTCAGAAAAAAAAACCAATTGCCTTGAAATGGAAGTTCCCTGTGTACAGTTACAAAGCAGTTACATGTAGAAGTCATGCCATTTGGTCATGAGAGCACACATCTCACTTTAAAATGGACTACAACTTTGTATGTTTTCCTGAGCACCTTAGAAAACAATATTTGGAGGTCTAGCTTTCAACACAGAGTTTTGAATTCTTGATAGATGTTTGCCATCCTGTAAAAATAATTTTTGATCAGTTCTTTATACTTAGAATTATATCTGTTTGTCTATAATTTTACATATAAAGTAGTGCATATGCTAAATGCTGGCTTTTTATAAGCATCCTGTTTTTTACATTCTGTACTGCTAAAACATGTTTCCATTTCTCAAAGTAAGTTAATTGTGTTGTTTGTGTGTACTTAAGCATTCTTAGTATTGTGCAGTTGTTTACTCCTAAATGGAATTGTTTTTCATCCTTGCCTGTATGCTTAGTATACAAGCAAAATAAAAAAGAAGGAAATTTGCTCTTGTGCCACATTTTGGAAGGTCTAAAAGAACTTCAGTGCAGAAATCGAAGAAAAGACTTCATTAAATTGATACCATAGTGATCAATATCAAAAGAAAAAATAAACTACATTATCTATTTTGTAGATAATCCAATACATCAGGGCTTAAAATTTCAGCTCGCCAAACGCAAGTGAAAATTCCTTGCTGGTGAGCTCAGGAATCCCTGAACATAATGGAGGCTTAATGATTGCTTGCAATTTGATCCCCATGCCAATTTCCGGCTACTTACTCGCCATCTCCAAGAAGAACCAGCAAGTTTGCTTCCAGCTGTCCCAAAGGTTAGTGCTTTTTTACTCTTTCCGATTTCTGTTTTACCTCTTGCTTCACACTGTAAGGGTCCGTTTGGATGTTTAAGCCCACTGTGAGCCAAAAGGAGGACTTAGACATGAGGCTTGAGAAAGAATCAGTATTTAATCTTTGATCAAGGGCCCAATAATTGGGTATACAGTTCCACACACATACAAAAGTG
>JANHFP010003148.1:120532-131473 GCA_032468135.1 Calamaria suluensis | reverse complement strand
AAGTCTTAAAGTGGCCAAGCTTGGAGACCCCTGATCTATTACACACACAAACACCCTTCCATTTACCCACAGATAGAAAGTGGCAGCTTGAAACTTCAGGTCTGAAATGGTTTCCAAAGCTGACACATGGTTAAAAAGTACTCGTCCCGAACTGCTTTTCAGTCACATCCATATCACTTCTTACAGAAAGGTTAGGATTTGGGCCCTCCTGTCTTATTGGCAAGCCATTCTTAGGGAAACAGTAAACCCAACTCTCCTCTCTTTCACCTTTTCTTCCCCAACTGCAGGTCGGAAACATTTTCAGCAACTCACTCCAGGTAGTCCTCAACTTAAGACTGGTTACCTAGCAACCGTTCAAAGTTATGAGACAAACAGTGGCGGGTTTCAATTTTTTTTTTACTAATGGTTCTGTGGGTGTGGCTTGGTGGGCCTGGAAGGGGAAGGTTGCTGCTGTCTGATTCCATTGCTACCCCCAATGCTATGGGTGTCAGCATTCCATAAAACCTCTTCCTCCCATTGAAAACTCCGAGGCAAGCATTTTCTCAAAGTTCCGTTTGTTAGAGAAGGTATACTGGCACATCTGGGAAAACCTGAATCTGAGAGTTCTGGGTTTTCCCTCAGTAAATCAAAAAAAAAACCCCAAACCATCCTCTCACCCATTGATCGATCACATGCTCCAATCACCATCCGTGCCATCTCGGGACAGCACTCCAACCACTCCTTCTCCAGATGCAGGCTCGTCCTGGCCTTGACCGATGGGAAGAATGCTGTTGCATCTAACTACAAATCCTCTCCTAAATGCCCCCTCCTACTTTCCCCCACACACAAGAAGGTGGCAGCTTGAAAGCTTCTGGCCTAATATGGCTTCCAAAGCTGACAGTCTCTCTCTCCCTCTCCCTCTCCCTCTCCCTTTCCCCCCCCCTCTCTTTCTCTCTCTCTCTCTCTCTCTCACACACACACACCATTCTTTTATATTTCAAACAGGGCCAAAAGCTTTCAAAATCAAACAAGATTCAATTCCCCCACACGGCGGGGGATTAAGCTCCTCTCAGAACATGGTGAGATCGGTGAAAAGTTTACCTTCGTTTTTATTTTTCCCCAGGATTCCTTCCTGTTCCATTTCTTCTTTTCTGGGAAGACTTGGGGTTGCGCTTAGCAATTCTGTTGCACGGTGATATAAAGCAGCCAGCCCTCACCCTCAACTGCCATGGGGAAAGGAAAATAAATTGCCCTCCTTAATTAAGGTTCCTGCATCCTGGAAGTAGGACGCTTTACCAACTCTGGCTGAGTCTCTAAATGACAGAATTCAAATATGTTGCTGCAGATGTTTTTGGGTGACGGCAGCCTATCTCTGACACCAAGGAAAGCAGCTCTGAGTTTTGCCCCAGTGTATAAAGAAAAAAATAAACCTTCTGCAGCCATATTTCAACACTGACAGGCCCCGTATCTCAGTGGGTTGGCTTTTTTTTTAAAGGAAACAGTCATCTATCCTAATATTCCAGCCCTAGCAAATAATAAAAATCAATCTTTATATTTCTGCAAAGAGCATCCATATTATTCCCCCCCCCATACCTATACAGATAACTTGCATTCCCATTCCCCTTCCATTAACATCATTAACTGGATATTGGACATTCAACGTGCTTGTAAACAGCTCTGTTTTCGGGTAGAAGTTTTTAGAGGCCTCTTTGTCTTCATTACTGGTGCACAAGAGAAAAAAGGAGGTTGTACTCACTGCTGCCATATTTCAAGGCTGAGTCCATACCTTGTGCTGTGTGTGCATGCTTACGTGTGCAGACGCCCATTTTGGGGCTCTAGCTTTTTTTTTTTTTTTTGCATTTTATTTGCTTCCTTATAGTCTTGTCAATGATCAAAAGGGAAATTGCAATAGCTCTGTGTATTATGTCTAAGCTTATTTGCTCATGTAGTGTGGCTGCATTACTATCAAGCTTCTCATCTTTTCTACTACCTTCTCTTATTGGTATCATTATTGTGATTATTGTGATTATTGTGATTATTATTGTGATTATTATTGTGATTGTGATTGTTATCATTATCATTATCATTATTATTAGTTTTGTATGTACAATGAGCTTATGACACAAATCCCTTGTATGTCTAATCACACTTGGCCAAATAAAGTATTCTAACCTATGCCATGCCATGCCATTAATCTTGCTGATATCTACAAATGATATCAAGAAGAAGGGAAAGGAAGAAGACAATATTTCAACAATTTCTAGAGAGAAATCATATCAAATTCCCTGCAGGTATTTCTTCCCTGTAGACAAACAGCTACTGAGAATGCAGAGAAAGTCCAAATATCTGGTTATGATGTCAAGAAAACGCCAGAACTATTTTTGCTGGGTATTCCTGAAAGCAAATTAGAAAAAGGTATATTCTATTTGATAATCCACATATTGACTGCAACAAGATTGACGATAGCCCAACAATGGAAACTTCCAGACTTACCATTAGAATTGACGATATATCAAAAGATTTACCAATGTGCAGAGGCAAGTAAACTCTCTTTTAGAATGAAAGGTAAAACAGAGTCGGGATACTATTAAAAAAAGGACAAAATGGTATGAATGGATGGAACAGAAAATAGCCACAGTAGGGGGACGATGAGAAAAGAAGATTGATTAACAAGTATATAGAATTACAGAAGAAAAGTGCAGAGAAATATATATGATGTATAGATATGTATAAACCGTGTTTTTTCAGCTTTAAATTTAAAATGAAGTAAAATTTGATTAATATCCAAGTCGCATTTTAACCATAGGAGATAAGAATGATAGCGATTTATTTAATTATAGGTTTGTTTGTGTTTTCTGTTATTTTCAAGTTTGTTTCTATTATGTTTTAATCATTTAAAATTTAGTAAAGATTATTTTTAAAAAAGAGAGAGAGAAGAGTTGCAAAGCTATGGATCTAGGTAAATAGCAGGATGGGGGAAGGGAGCCTGGCTGGGAGACATGGGAGTTGTAGTTCTACTCTTCCAGAGGAAACCCAGCTGTGGGATTATCGTTGCAGTCTCTAGGGAACTGCAGAATGGGAGACTGTCCTACCCCCACCGTTATTCGTGGCTGGGGATAACGGGAGATGCAATCCAAGGCGTCAAGCAGGGAAGGGGAGGGGACACCTGGGCTGGGAGGGGACACTTACGTGTTGCTGACTGTACCCCTGCAGGAGCAGCAGGTATGGGGACTGATACAGCGAGAGCCTCAAGGTGTTGCCTCCGTCCGGTTCTTCAAGGGCGGAAGACGCCCGCCCGTCCGGTAACCCCTCCATGCATCGGAGGGTCTCTGGCAGCGTGGAGTAGTGCCGCCGAAAAGGCACCTCCTTTTTCACGTCCTCCGCTGGGCTGACTTGGCTAAGGCTGGCCTCACTGACGGTGCGCCTGAGGCCTGGGGGCGAGGTATGGCAAGGCATCAACGGAGTCATGGCGCCTTTGGTCCGGTTGCGCTGGAGCTTCCGCGCCTGGGCGTTAATTCCTAGAGGTGGAGGAGAAGGAGGTTGTCATGCCTCTGTCAGCGTCCAAGGAACAGCTGGCAGAGAGCAGTGAAGGGGAGGCTGGAGCTGAGGAAGAGCATGGGGAAGAGCAGGCCCAGGCTGGACCCAGTGAGCCAGGGGCGGAGCCAAAGAGGGGAAGTTCAGAGGAGGAACTGGGAGCAGCTCCCCCACCTGACCCGAGACAGAGACATAAGCACAAAGAGAGCATTAGAAAAAGGTCTACTCAGGAGGAAGTGAGGAATGGGACGCAGCTGAGTTAAAACCTTTAAAGCTAGCCAGTTTGCGATTAGCTGGAATCAGGCTGAATTTGCGGTTATAGCTTCTCGGTGACTTCATCTTCCTTGGTAAGATTTCCTAAGCCAATTTTGTTCATGTTATCTAAGAATTACCTTTGGACTGCAGCCAGAGTTCGTTTTGGCAATTATCCACTTTGTTTTTGGAAGTAAACCAACATTGAGAGAAAGAAGGCAACTGGGTTTTTGAAATAAATACTGTTTGTTTATAAGTTCTTGCTTTTTTGTTGATTGCTTTGAGCCAGGTCATCACACTGTCCCAAGTAAAGCTGCCTTTTGTAATTGACTGGTGGCGATTTTGTCAGTGCCAATGATGTTCATGTTTTGGGATTGTGCCCAGGATCCCTATTATTATCTTTATTTTTTTAGCCACAGTCATTTTACTTCTATTTGCAGGAATTTATTTTCCCTAGTTCTTTTTCTTCTGCTCTGCTGTCTCCAGGTATGTCCTTCTATTCAGTCCACTATCCAGAGTTTGTTTTTCTTTCTTATCAACAGTTGTTAAGCCTGAGGCATTAGATTGTTATTAGTTAAAGTTGTATGCTTCCTAACTCTTCCCAAACATTTTCCATATGGGATGGATTACGCCAAGGATTACTTCCTCCTAGCATGAAGAAGAGGGCATGACTCCATTACATCTTTAGGGATTCAAGCTGAGGAAAAATGCTCTATCATACAGTAAATTAAACCGAAGCACCCAGCCAGAACATCCAGCACATAACTCAAAAATCCTTGAGCCTTATAATCTGCCAGGAACTTGTCAAACCTTCTACTTATCACCTGGTATCAGAGAGAAAGGAAGAGATTTAGCTAAATGCTGACAGGCTATAATGCAAGTCAGGCAACACAGTTTTATTGAAGAGGGATTGCCTCTCACGAATGAAGGTGAATATATGTGTCCCAGGATAATGTTGCAGGATCCAATCTGGGTCAGTTACCAGGACCACAGCAGTGATGGGTTGCTACCGGTTCACCCTGGTTTGGACAAACTGGTGTAGCGGCTGCAGGAGGCTCCGCCCACCTGCCCAGATATCGTCAAATACACCTGCCCAGATATCTTCTGCACAAGTGCAGAAGTGGCACGTGAGCAAACCACTGGACCAGAGGTTTTGTCTCCCGAGCTTTCAGACTTGTGCTGGAGCCCATGTTCAGGGAACTTCTCTCTAGCAGAAGCATGTGCTGTTCTCTGTGTGTGTGTGTGTGGTATTTATAGTGCCTGTTGTTTGTGGCTTTTTAGATGTTGATTGTCTCTAGTACCATGTTAGTCATTTAACAGACAGTTGTCCATAGAGCTAAAATGCCAGGTCCAGAGTCCTCTGAATCCAACCAAAAGATTAGACAGGAATTTAATATATTGACTTGAGATATTCGAAGGGTTGCTACTTTCTATTTTCTGTAGCATTTTGGAGCTGATTAAGTGTAGACACTTTATCAAAGCATAAACAAGAGAGAAGGGGGGGACCTCTTTTTTCAGATGAGTAACCTCAGTTTTACACTTTTTACATTTGTGACCACCTATAATTTTCTGGCTATGCTGATTTCACACAAGTCACTGTGTCATGAATTTGTAAGATGGCTACAATAGCTACTTAATTTACTTTTACTTATGCATCAAGTCGGTCCAGGGAAATGCAGAATCCCTTTCTCTTACTGGTGCATCTACTTTTCCCAATACATATATCACATTTCACTTATATTCCAATTTATAAGAAAATTGGGCATTTGGTAAGATGTTTTTTCTCTCAAGAGTAATTCATCAGTATTTCCTTAGGTAGAACTCTATAGTTGCCAAGTATGAGCACAGGTGGCAGACAGTGAAGAATCTCCAGGAGAGATTATTGGCTGCAATATTAAGGAGAGCCCCCTTTGAGATAGGAATCTCCTTGTAGTAGAATTTATACTACACTTTCATACCCATTACTATTCCAGAACTTTTGCTTCTCTTTCCTCTGGAATCTAAATAATTTCCACCACCGAACAGAGCAAGCTGCAACTGAATGGCAGAGAAGAGAACACTGTTGTTTACTGCAGTGGCAATAGAGAAGCAATGCTTGATAAAAGAGAATAGAATTGTACTCTGCTCCTATAACAATCCTAGTTAGGGATTCTACTTCTGAACTGCTAGGAATAGTGAGCGAACAACATTCACTACAAAGGTCTTGCTATGAAACACTGGAATTTTAGCTAGCCTCGGGAGCATCTTTGTAAACTATTAATAGAATATCCTGTACGTTCCTAGAATTCTGAAGCCAGCACAACTGGAATTCTGTAAAGAAGAATCAGATTTACGCAGCTGCTACTGAAGGGAAGCTAAGCATAAAAGCCAAATGAATCTAGAAAATTAACTTGCTTAGCCGCAGGAAATTTGGCTAGACAAATTTCTTTGGAAGACTATACAAACGTCTGAGTGTTCATTGCCTCACCTAAGGTAGATGTCACCTTTATTTCTTCTTTTCATTAAAGTTGACATACCCAATTCCTGCAACCGTTCTTCAAATGTTTTAGCCTCCAGTCCCCTGAGCAGCAAAGATGATTAAGGATTTGAGGCTGAAACATATGAAGAATGGTTTCAGGAATTGGTTCACTAGTTTAGTGAAAAGAAGGACTAGAGGTGCCATGATAGAAGTATTCCAATATCTAAAGTGCTTCTTTTTACTTTCTTTAAGGTTCCAAGCAGTGTCTAATTTTAATTATATAAATAAATTGAAGTGCACATGGCAACCATGACTGAAATATATAAACGTAGCTTCTGCCACTACAGTAGAACTACACATTTTCCTTTTATGGCATTTAGAAGCCAACACAGAATAACAAAGAAAAATAATCTTTAGAATTGAAGATTGACAGCATTAACACAGAAGAGCTACACATAATAGCCCTTGTAAGAACCTCTAGCAGAACTATATTTGGAGCTGTGTTCCCTAATGCATTTCCCTTGAGACCCAGCACCTGAATAACACTTTTAATTAACATAGACTACTTCATGATGTGCCAGCTACCAGCATATTTCTCTTGATATGCAGCATGACCTCTGCTTCAGTTTGTTTCATGCACGTATTGCTACAACATAAGGTTTGGAGAAGCAATTTCACAGCTATTAATGCCACCAAAAAAAACCATGGATTTCTCATTTTCCTCATTTATGTTATATATTCTGGAATGATAACAGCAATCCTTAGCATACAATTATTAAAACATTACTTTCTATCTCAATGGGACACAATAGCTCAGTGGGTAAGACAGCTGAGCTTGTCAATCGGAAGGTCGGCAGTTCAGCGGTTTGAATCCCTAGTGCTGTGTGTAATGGGGTGAACTCCCGTTACTTGTCCTAGCTTCTGCCAACCTAGCAGTTTTGAAAATACATAAAAATGCAAGTAGAAAAAATAGTGACCACTTCTGGTGGGAAGGTAACAGCATTCCGTGCTTTAGTCATGCCGGCCACATGACCACGGAGACATCTTTAGACAGCGCTGGCTCTTCAGCTTTGAAACGGAGATGAGCACTTCCCCCGTGCTAGTCGGAAACGACTAGCACATATGTGTAAGGGAAACCTTTACCTTTTTTACTTCTACCTCAACTGAATTTTGGACAGCTAGTTAAGGCAATTGGAATGGCTGTACACCACCTAAATCCTACTGTATTTCAAAATAATTTTCCTACCAATTTCAACTGCAAAGTGATTGTTCACTTCCAAGAATGCTTCTCTGAGATCAGGTCTGTCAACCAGAAGGTCAAAATCTCATGGGGCTGCAACTATGAGGCCCACCACTTTTAGATGTATATAGTACATGCAAAATTCTAAAGCAGTGATCTCCAACCTTGGCAACTTTAAGACTTGTGGACTTCAGCTCCCAGAGAAAAGCTGGCTGAGGAACTCTGGGAGTTGAAGTCCACAAGTTTTAAAGTTGCCAAGGTTGGAGACCACTGTTCTAAAGAACTTAACTCTAACCCTCGTTGAGGGTTTTTTAGTTTATTTATTCATTACCAAATGAATTACCAAATCCAGATCCAAAATGAGAACCAGAATTCACAATAACAGAGAAACCGAAGTAGTCAAATCCATCAGACACATTGGTGGAGCTGAAGCCCAAACCTATAGGGAACAACAACCAGCCTGTACAGAACAAATGAAGTTATCTACACATTCATTAGATATTTTTCTCGGAAAAGAAGCAATCTCTTCTGGCAGTTGGTGACAGTAAATGCCAACTGTCACCACTTCCATCTGGCCTTCCCTGTGTGTTTAACAGGTCAGTAACCCTCACCGTGATAAACAAATCTTTTTATATTCATTTACCCACCCTGTGTGGGCCGGGTTATTAATCCTTTCCTCAACATTAGTGTTGTGCCCAACATCTCTGCCTCCAGCACTAATGCTTCCTTCAGCAGAAGAAACAGGCACTGTGCCAGGTCTACCCATTCACATCCAGAGTACGATAACCAAGAATTTCTGAAGGAAGCTATAGTGCCTACAAACAGGAGCCGATAAAGTTGTTATCAGTGAAGGATTAGCCCTCACAAAAATCTTCATAAATGGAAACGGGCCCCTTCTTGTGTCCTGCACAAAAGCGAAATCATGCTACAACAGTATCATTTTGGGTCTTACCTTCCTATGGAGTCCTCAATATGCTGTATAGTTCTGAAATATGAATCTAACGGCATATGCATATTTATATTTGATTTCCCCTTAGAGGTCCCAATGTGGAGCAATAGAAAATGTTTATTGGAGGTTGAGATTTAAGTATATGTGTTTTCTTGCAATATTTTTATAGTATTGTAACAAACTCACTGCATTGTTTCATACATAAGATGCCTCTTACATTCACTGAATGTAATATAATAACAGGTATAATGAATGTATTTGATCTTATAGTCTGTGGAAGAATTCTGCATGTTCCTTTTCCTGTTCTTGACATTATGGGCTATTTTTGTAGAACAAGCTTTGGGGGATTAGATGTCCAAATGGAAAGGCATATTACACTGTGCTGAAGATGAAGGTACATTTTTTTTTGGTTTAGCTCTGCTAACTGCTCTGTTAGCAGTTTAGCTCTGTTAGCTCTAAAATGTCATCTCAGCAGTCCCATTAGACTCTACAGTTCATGCTCCCAAATAAGTAAGCATGGGATTGCAACTTATATTACGTTAACTTATGTCATCTAGAATTCCTTGTCATTCCTTGTAAATTTCCTCATTGACTGACTGACTTTTCCAGTTCTAACATTTATTCTAGCAAAACATTTTCAAGGAAAAGCAGAGCTTCCCAAGTATACCTCAGAATATCATCACATACAGACAATGTCCACCATTTTAATTCTGCCCCGTGATGCAGCTTCCTAACACCTCTTCATAACATGTATTTTGTTGGTGCTTGCTTTACATAATGTCTAAACTGCATACTGTCACAAAGGAAGACCACATTTTTCCATGGCAGTTAGACTACAGCCTGCCTGTCTGCGGCCCTTCTGGATCCACTGCATGTCCCATGGTTATTTCCCACATAAAAGAGATTTCAAGGGTCAACAAGAAACAAAAAATATTGTGTTGATGACTGCAGACTTAAAGCATTGCTTGAATTAGCTTCATCATACTCAGTTTTATAGTATTAGTTTTCAGTCATCATGCACATTAAAAAAATCAGATCTGTCCCTATTTTCAGCTCTTCATAACTCATCTTCTTGCACTGAATAAAATAATAGTTTCCCAGAATTCTCCCGTTTAAGATTAAACACATGATATATAGGCCAATGGTGTTCTGTTATATAACACCTACATTTATGGAAATCTATGGAACAAAGGATTCCTCACCAAGGTGTTTGAATGATTGCAGGAACCCTGTGCTACAATATGAGCTGAAGTTATAATTAGGTGTCATGGCCATTGTAATCCTAAGGACGTCATCATGTCTTACCAACAACTGTTGACAGTTCTCATACCAGGCATATCCTGAAATGGCAAGTCTTCAGAGGGCAGCCCACAATAGAAACAATGGCATTTATTTTTGTCCTGTTCCAAGATTGTCTCATAGTACATATATGCTAGCCAACTGCTGGTCTTGTTTGGCTGTTCAATATTAGATTACTAGTTTGAACAAAGCTCAGCAACCATGCAAATCATTGTATATATGGACTTCAGGAATGTACTTTGGGGAGCTTATTTTTAACATCATGGAGAAAAAAGCCTACCACCCTCAGAATCTGCAAATCCACCAGTCCTACTGGGAGAGCATGTTGTTTTCTGAAATCCAAATAACAGACTTTTCCCATGCCAAGAAAAGAGATTGCCTTCCCTCAGGTGTTATTTATAGATATACACATCCAGCTAACCTTTTCCCTTTCTTAAAGACTGAGGACAATGTAAAGCTATGAAGGTTGCAATCCACCAGCCACTCAAATCAAGTGAGTTTGTTGAAAGGGGGGAGAGGAAATCCCACTGAAAGGGCTGGAGTGCAGTGGAGCAATGTTTTAGAGATTATTTCTTTTTATCATTTTCATCCTGAAATATCAGGGATTTCAAACATTTTGTCTAATTGGGACTAAACAACACAAACAAAAATGACACGTTCTTGTAAAACTTAATTATTATTATTGTAAATGTAAATTGGATATACTCTGTACTATAGCATCTGTTATTCTATGGTAATTCTTTAGTAGCATCCATTAAGATTGTTCCATTTTTGTGAGTTTTTAAGAAAAACATTAAAGGATTTCTGAATTTTAAATAAAGCCAGTTATGCCACTAGAAATCACACCATTCAAAACCTCGATTGGGGAAAAAAATCTGCTCTTTTCCACAAAATAAATAACTGCTAAAGAAAATAGCAATAGAACTTGAATTTTACATACTCCCCCAAAAGTCACGATTTGTTGTCCTTTGTACAAATTATCCTGCTCTATCATGCTAAACTGACAAATCATGTACCAGTCTAATAAGCTTAATAGCTTAGCACATTATGGGAATCGTGAAAGTCAACGCTCATGGGCTTTAAGAAGTGAATTAATGCAATGTGTGAACATAGCCTTTTTCATAGCTTTTTTGTCAACTTTAATGGACTATATTCAGGAAAGTGTATGGAGGATTCTAACCAAGCACAATACAGTTTTACAATGGATAACTAGACCTGGAAAAACTGCAG
>JANHFP010003148.1:104888-118653 GCA_032468135.1 Calamaria suluensis | reverse complement strand
ACATACGCTGGCTGAGGAATTCTGGGAGTTGAAGTCCACAAGTCATAAAGTTGTCAAGGTTGGAGACCCCTGCTCTAGAAAGTGACATGACAATCAAGCAGAAATTCACATTCAACTGGAGATGGTCTTCTTTGGCTGGGATTTTCTGACCTTCCTTTGCTGTTTCTCCCACGCTGGATCTAGGAGCAGGTCCCTGTCCCATTCGTCCTCTTGGTTCATGTATTCTTCCTCTTCATATTCGTAGCTGTAGTGTAGGTTGGAATTGATCTGAGTGGTCATCTTGCTGAGAGATCAGGTCCTTTTTCACCGCTGTAGATGGTTGCTGTAACTTATGAAGGGTCTTCTCAAGATGAAAGGAAATTAATCTTGCAAAGTGGCCCAAAGACAGAGGGGTGGGTGTATTTCTTCCCCTTTACTTGGCTCTGTAAAGGAAGGGAAGGTAGAAGAAGAGACAATAGAACTGACAGCGGGAGCTAGCCTTCACTTTCTCACTCAGCTTTCCTGCCCCTGGACTGCTGCTGCTGGCTGTAAGCCGGGCTCTGGCTGAAGGCAGCTGCTAGGCATGGCTTCTGCTTTTTATCCTCTCGTTTTTGTCACCTGACCCTGCTCTGCCTCGTTTGGGACATATCCATCCCCTTCCCCTCTCTGCCTGGACGTTTTGAAGTTCCCTTTTAGAAGAACTCTGTAGGTTTACTGAAATATTATTTTCTCCTGCAACTCAAGGAACTAGAAATACATGCATATAAACATGCATATCGAGATGGAAAAGCAATGAAGAGCAATATGAATAAGTTTAAATAGCCAGATGCACTCTAATAATAAATGATTTTCACCTTTACTTTCCTCCTGAAAAGTATTTCCAGGCAAGCCTCTTTTTCTATCTCAGAACAGTAGATATATAATATTCTAAGATAAAGTGTGCCATGTCATTCTAGTTTAACAAAATTGCATCAATCTTATTTTGTAGAGCAATCTTATTCCTTTTTCCAATAGTACTGCAGTTTTATGATTTTTGCCAAAAATGGATAATAAAACCATTTTTTTATTTCCATTCAATCATGATTGATTCTGAGACTGCCTGGACAAGTCCTTTTGGTTTCCTTAGCAAGGATTTTCAGAAGTGGTTGCCATTCCTTCTTCCTAGGGATGAGAGAGAGAGAAACTGCCTCAAAGTTACTCAGTGCATTTCTATAGCTAAGGGTGAACTTGAACTTTTGTATCCCCAGTTTTAGTCTAAAACTTTTAACCACTTTACCCCACTAGTTCTGTATATGAAAGCTGAATTAATCAGAATCAGCAAATAAAAACTGAACATTATTTACTTTTTCTACAAGATTATTTGCAAAGTGTAATCCCTTAGATCATTTTATTGGTTTAATAGAGATTTCATTTTCATTCATTCATTCATTCATTCATTCATTCATTCATTCATTCATTCATTCATTCATTCATTCATTCATTAATTCTGGAGACTGCTTGTTGTCTATTCTTGATTTAGTCCATCACTTTGGCTCTCCCAAGGTGCTAAGAACTGATGATGTTTTGATGATCCAATATCATAAATTTCAATAACTTGATTTGGAAACTATTTTAACCCCATGTTTACAAAATGGAAAGTCATTGCTTGCATCAACTCCTGGGGAAATAAAAAACCAGCAACATACAGTACATTGCATTACCAAAGAGAACAGTAATGTAATTCCACAGAGAAATCATAAATTTCCTTAAAAACAAGGACATACATAAGACAAGTAGAGAGAAGTGGGTAATACTTGGCAAAGGAGTTCAAAATAGTTAACATTTCCATGTTACAAGAATTGAGTTCTTAACTTCTACAAGAATGATTTTAATATGCCAAGAGAAACTGTTATTTGCTGATGTTGAGAGTTTTGCAATGTCACACAAATTATATCTCCTTTTACCATAGGGTACAAATTCTATAGTTAATTCTGATTTACGTTCAGTAAACCCAGTAAAACCCGAGGGTCTTTTTAGATGCACACAACTAATTTAATCTAATGCTTCAGCAACAGCAAACAGTAAAATTTCCCACGTCTTCTCAGATGTGACAACGGAAGTCTCTATGCTTTGCTTTTTCACCCTTAATCCAAATATATGATCCAAACCTCTAAACTTGCTCTATGGGGAGGCAAATGCAGAGGTCACTAAATAAGGCAGTCACTAAACAAAGACCACCTGTCATCCCAAAAAAGTCCTACATAGGGACTAAATGGGAAGGTTACAGCAGTAGCAGTCAATCTACCTTTTGAGATGGCAAATAAATGGGTGAACTGCTGGGGATTTGTTCAGGACAACCTCTAGCTAAGATTCTGTGCAGTTTGGAGAACCTCCAAATCCCACTCCTGGCTGGCCCTTGCCCACCCTGCCCTACCCCTCCCAGGAGTCTCCACGCGGCCAATTACACATCCACCTAGCAACCAGGCAGAGAATCCTAATTTTTTGGAAGCCCACCCCTGCAAAGAGACCCCACCCATCTCTGAGGGAATTAAGCAGTTCAGCCAATTCAATTATTTTGTAAAGAGTGTACAATTACTTAGAAAAGGAGGAATTTAGGAGTAATGCTAGGTCAGAATAAAAGCCTGCTTTAAATCCCTCTCTACAGTATCAAACAGATTCAAGTGAAAGCGGAGTACGAGGACAGCAAACCAACAGCACATTCGTTTGCAATACCTACCAGTTCATATTCAAAAACTATCCTTTATCTGTGTTAAAAGAAATATAACTAGAAGAGGCCCCTAACATCCATATCCTCCATAAACTGTTCTCATTTCTTATCATTTATTCTTGTGGAAGTGCATTACATGACTTAGGTGCTGTGGAAATAAAATACTTTTATGTGTTATAAATCTCCAACTTTTAATGTTTACTTTTTCCTTCCTAGTAGATTTCAGCAAAATGGACATCCTGTCCAAAAAAACGATGTCACAGAATAACAAAAAAAAGAAGATTGTGTAGCGTTTCAGGCAAAGGATTAATTAGACAAACAGAAATTCTTAAATGGAATTTTTTTTCTAAAAAAAAAAAGACCTACTTAAAAAAGACATGATTGGTTAAAGTTAATTTGCTACTATGAAATATGAATTCTCACATAAAAATATTTGGAAATATACAGTGTGATTTCTAGTTAAATTATATGAAAATGAATGATTTCAATGAAATTAACACATCTATTCCTAAACACATTGCTTGGAATAGTAATTGCATGTTATTTCCATGTAAGCATATTTAAGCCTAATTGTTCTTGTTTTTTTTAAAATTCACACAGAAAAGGACGGATGAATCATCTTCCTTCCACTGTCTTCACACATGAGAATTTCAGGAACACTACACAGACTCAGGATATAATACACACAGTGACAGGTGGAAAACTACAAATAGTGCTGGCATAGAGCTGGAAAAAATGGGGAGACAGATCCAAGGATTTAAAAATGGTTCAGTAGTGGGAATGCAAAAGGCAGGAGAAAAAGAGGCCGGGACTTTACATGTAGAATAACTTACTACGGTAACAAACTTTCACACATGCATATGGCTTAACCATCTATAAGTTCTGTTTCTATTTCACATCAGCTTATTATCACTGCCAGCAATGTGAGAAACTGTATTTTTAGTTCAGCTTCAAAGACTCATTCTAAATGAGGCTTATTATACTTTTTAACTGCTAGCTGCTATTGACTCTTTTCAAAGGTGTGTCACACTCTTCAACAATTGACAATTGTTATTACAAAAATTGCAGAGCAGGCAGCAGGTTGGACTGACAAGCATAATGGAGCTGCTGATTCCCAGGTCAACTTTATACAACAACCAGCAATTACCTGGGTCTCCATTGGAAGATCAATAACATGCAATATGACTTATAAAGTGGTTTCAAAGGGGATAGTAGTAAGAACAAGGATGTTACTTATTGTTTTTGTTCATACAGCATTATGGCTGCCAGTTTTTTAGATTGTAACCTGGAAGCGATCCATGCATTACTTATTCAGTGTAAGACACTATTTTTTAAACTGGCAGGGGATGGAAATATATTGAACAAATAAATAATAAAATAAATAAAAAGACTCAGACTATATATACCACATTAACGCTACATTTACCTTCCCCTCTTGCTAACGTTCAAAGCTGCTGTTATAAAAACTTTGCAGTTTAGTCCCTCATGGCCTCTAACTTCAGGAGTCTTTTTAGTCCCCTATAATATTAATCAGATCCAACTTTGCATTCCATGAGATCCGATAACTCAGAGGTATGGATGGAACATGGCCAAAAATGACAATATGATGGTCCAATTAGTTTCTGGATATTAAGTGCAGCCACTGTATTGACTTTTTTTACCGCATTCTGGAGACAAGGTTCAAGATAAGCTAAGGACTGCCAGTATTTTGATACTCAATACAGGTAGTCCTCGACGTACAACCACAATTGAGCCCAAAATTTATGTCGTTAAGTGAGACATTTGTTAAATGAGTTTTGCCCCATTTTAGGATCTTGCTTGACACAGTTAAGTGAATCACTTGCAGTTGTTAACCCAGTTGTTAAGTGAATCGGGCTTCCCCATTGACTTTGCTTGTCCAAAGGTCAGAAAAGGTGATTATATGGATCCCGTGACAATGCAAACATCATTTATTTAGTTTAAATTTGTCAACAAGTACAAGGAAACAAGTAACAGTATTAACATAGACATTGGCACAAAAATTGGCACAATTAAAGGTATAAATAGGCAAAACATAGCCATAACACATAGGTTGATTATAAATGGTTGGAACAGTAGGACAGGGACGGTAGGCACGCAGGTGCACTTATGCACACACCCTTAAAGACCTCTTAAAAAACATGAAAGGTCCACAGTAGACAGTTTAAGGGAAAAGGCACGGGGACTAGCGAGACTAACAACAGGATCAGGTAAGGTGTTCCAGACATTTATAACTCTATTAAAAAAGTCATATGAGTATGAGTCAGTTGCCAAGCACCTGAATTTTGATCACATGACTGTGAGGATGCTGTAACGGTTGTAAGTGTAAAAAAAAGATCATGAGTCACTTTTTTCAGTACCGTTGTACTTTGTAAGTCGAGGACTACCTGTATGTACATTTATGAAACCTGTCAGTCGCATGCTTCACCATATAAGAGGAAATCCATCCTTTTCTTCCAGGGAGGAAGGTTTTCACTTTCTTTCTTTTTTAAATGTATGATTTTTCCCCTCAATGAAAAGCGAAACCAGCTTCAGAATCCCTCTTCAGCAGCCTTTCTCAACCTTGGCAACTTTTAAGATCTGTGTGGATTTCAATGTCCAGATGTCTATGGAGATTCTCAGTCATCCAGGTCATGGCTGTCCCAAGGGTGTTTTTTCCCAAGAAGCAATTGGACTTTCTGGTTTTTCTTTTTCTCTTAAGACGTTTCGCTTCTCATCCAAGAAGCTCCAGAGCTGAAGAAGTTCTTGTATGAGAAGCGAAACGACTTCAAAGAAAAAGATAAACCACAAAGTCCAGTTGCCTCTTGAAAAGAAAAAAAAAAAGCACCTTTGGTTCAATGGCCAGAGGGGGCAGCCGAGAGCAGTGTTCGAAGCAAGGAAACCGCGGAGACGCTACCTGTTCCTACCGCAGCACGGCGGAAGTGCTTCGGCTTATACTTCCGGGTCAAGGGGGAAATGTTCGGTGAGTATACTACCCATGTGGGAAGGAGAGAAGTGGATTGACCGTTGGGGGGGAAGGATCGGAGATGCGCGCCGGCAGTTAATGCGCGCATTTGGTAGATCGCAGATCCTCAGCTTCACACGTCTCCGTCCTTCTGGAACTGCTGCTTGGAGACTGGCAGCGGATCCACCCCCACCCTCTCTGCCTCGACGTGGCCACGCCAGGTAGATCTTTAATGCGCGATCCTGAGAGCGTGGAAGCGGCATCGGTTTAGGATTGCGCTACGCGGGCTCCCTGCAAAAGGTGGGCGCAGGGATTTCCGGGAGGGGGCAATCGAGAGTGTGGCATAAATTCACCGCTAAACCCGCTTGCCGCCCTCCGTCCGTCCCCCCAGGTTAAGTTTTTCCCCCCATACGGAGACTGTCGGGTGGCTGAAAGATGAGGATTGGAGACTTGTCTGATTTCCACGAAGGGACTGGGCTGAGTGTTGAATTTCGTCGGGATAGCGTGTTCTCGTTCCGTTAAATTGTGGTAGAGTGCTTGCGTGTTACCCCAACTAGAATAGAATATATATTGGCCAAGTGTGGTTGGACACACCAGGAATTTGTCTTGGTGCATATACTCTCATTGCACATAAAAGAAAATATATATTAACCAAGAATCATAAGGTAATGATAGTCGTAAGGTACAGATAAGCAATCAAATCATATTAGGAAACAGCCAAAATAAATCGTAAGGATATAGGCAACAAAGTTACAGTCATACAGTCCTTAGTGGAGGGTGATGGGAACGATGGGAAGATTAATAGTAGTGCAGACTTAGTAACTAGTTTGACAGTGTTGAGGGAATTATTTGTTTAGCAAAATGATGGCATTCTGGGGGGAAAAACTATACAATCTAGTGGAGCTAGATTGATATATTTTGATGTGGCATGTTTGATGATAACTTAAGGTGGGCTGTGTGTCCATGTTCAAATTAAATTCAAATTTTTATTGTCAGTGCACAACATATGTACAATGAGATTGGTTGAACTCCCTCTGTGCACACACAACCAACACAATGCAACTCACAGTTATTGGGTTAGAAAATCTCTAACCCAATAAATCATATTAATAAACACTCAGTCCTATTGCACCAGTGTGAACATATTATACATTGTGTCGGCCCTTCAGTCCGTCATACTACATAATTATGGTGTTACATCTCATTCAGGAGTCTGTTTGGTGTGGTTTGCTATTACACATCAGACAATTGGTTCTTGTTGGGCAAATCATGCTTAAGGCAATAGGATATAGTGCTGGCTTTCATTAGTAACCAAATATTGAATAAATTATGTCCATGGTGTTATTGCTACTCGACTGGTATAAAAGCTGCAGGTAAGTTGTTTTGGTAGACAATTCACCACACTGGTGTTCTCTTGTAGTGTTCAGTTATGTTTCCCATCACCCTTCACTATCACAGCATTGGCTAGATATGATAAAAGTTTAAGATGTCTTGAAGGGGGGGATCTGGTTAGGAAGATTGTTTTAATACTTTTTGCATCTGTGGAATATTTTAATTGTTGTTGTTTTTTGCCACAGGAGTGTGAAACAATGACATCCCTTGCGCATCAGCTGAAGCGCCTTGCGCTGCCTCAGAATGATCCCAGCCTCTTATCTAGAAGTGAGGCGGCTTCATTGCTCTTTGATTGTAAAGAAGCTGCCAATATTGACAGAGATACTTTTTTTGCAATAGGTAAGTGTGTCCTTAAAGACATGGCCAACTACCAAAGATGATCTTGGTAGCCCAGCACTCTGTACATTTGCCACTGATGCTTCCTTTCCTGGGCTCGGAGAAAGGGAGCGAGATCTTCTATTTCATGACTCGCCAACCTTTTGGACCTCAGGGATCACTAAATTCATAATTTTAAATCCCGCAGACCACTAATATGAATTTTGCAAATAGATAAGTAGTATTTAATGCAATATAAAAAGTGCAAATATTTTTTTCTGTGAACCACCAAAATTTTCTTGTGGACCACTGGTACATGCTAGTCTTTGTACATTCACATGCTTGTCTTGTAAAAGCATTTGTGGATTTTGGATAAAATTATTCATAAATTACCTTTAAGGAAGAATGGGACAAATTATGTCTTGAATTTCAAGCATTTTCCATTTTCATGATTAGAAGATTAAGTGGGGTTATTTATCTTGTTTATAATCCAAATAGTGTAACAATATTAAAGAAATTAAATTCTCATGGATTATTATGTATACTGCTACCCACAGAAGAAAAATAAAACTGTTACAATAGCATACATTATTAGCATAGTAATTAAGTACGCACAACATACATTATACTCTTATAATACAATCACTGATGTAAATCCTTTTTTCTGTTTAATTAGTTACTGTTAATTTTGTCTATAATTAGTTATTTAAATCCTGCCAAGCACGCTTCATATATCTCATCTGTATATTCATAATTATTGCATTCTGTACATAGTTCATAATAAAATTGTGGCCTACATAAAGTTATTGGTTGAAAAATACTTGGTTTTCAGAGATGAATAACATGCAATAACTTTAATAAATGAGTTAAAGTTTAATGTATGAGCTAAACATAGGTAAGTTCTTAGTGAATTTAAATTATTAAATTATTAATTGAGTATAATAGTTTGGGCAGCTCTAGAATGCTTCTGTATTTTGATAATTAAAATAGGACCTGATTTGTAAGCTTAGTTATATCAGCCTTCTTTAAGTTTATGCATTAGAATTATGTCATCCACACAATTTCATTTCCAAGAACAATCAGAATAAAGTTTTCTATTGTCTGCACTACTTTAAAAAAACCACTATTAATTGGTAAAACTATTTGTGACAACTTTCACAGGGTGCACTGGTCTGGAAGAGCTGATTGGGATTGACCCGTCCTTTGAGGTCTTTGAGGCAACACTTTTCAGTCAAATGTCTAAAGGTTTGGAACGCAGTGTCCAAACTAAAGCAGTAAACCAGCAACTAGATGAAAATATTTCCTTGTTCCTGATTCACTTGTCTCCCTATTTCATGCTGAAGCCAGCACAGAAATGCCTTGAGTGGCTGATTCACAGGTAATTCATTCATGCTTCTCTGATATCTTACTGCTTGTTGCGTGGGTGTCCATAGATTCAAGCCAGGGGTGAGTTCCACTTACATTTACTGCTGGTTCTCTTCTGCCATGCATACACATGTAAAGCGCAGAGTAGCATGGTTTGCACGCATGTGTGCCAAACGCATCTGCACTCTACTATACATGCTCACAACAGTTTGGGAGACGTAAGGTACAGATTGAGGTCTGCCGTGCCAATTCAGCTGCCCGCCCAAAAAAAGTAAAATCGCACGGAGGCATGTGGAAGAGCTCAGGTCGCAAATGGTAAGAAACGGTTTGGTGATGTCATTGGGTCAGCACTACCAGACTGAGCGAACTGGGAGCAATCCATCATTGATTCAAGCTCCTCAAAGCATTCTTAGGATGTGTTGCTTTATAAAACAGTGCTTGGAACCACTGTAGACACCTATTATATATGGCACAGTTTTGGATTTAGCAATATTTCATCTAAGGGACAATTAAGAATAGTGTTTCCTTTTTCCATCAAGCCAAACTGGTTCCAATGTATTTTTCTCATGTTTTTTTCCCTTTTCTAATCTTTCCTGTTTATTAAATTGAAATGTTCTAGCACATAATATACTTTGAATTTCTCACCAGTGACTACCTATCTTCCTAGTTTTAATTAAGTGGCATCTCCTCTACTTGCCAACTTTTCTAACTTCAAAACATCGGCCAGAGTTCCAAAACTATTTTAAAGAAGAAAAAACAGCAGTACAAAGATGAAGGTTTAGCAGTCTGGTACAGGTATCCTGTACTGAAATTACAACCATAATTGAGGCCCAAAATTCAGGTTGCTATGCAAGATGGTTGTTAAGAGAGTTTTGCCACATTTTACACCTTGCCCCCATTTGTTAAGTGAATTGCTGTGGTTGTTAAATTAATAAGTTTGTTAAGTGAATCTGGTTTCCCCATTGGCTTTGCTTGTCAGAAGATGACAAAAGATGATCATATGACCTCAGGACACTGCCATTGTCATAAATGTGAGTCAGTTGTCAAGCATCCGAATGTAGATCATGTGACGATGGGGATGCTGCAATGATCAAAAGTGTTAATCGATTATATGTCATTTTTTCAATGCTAGTATAACTTTGAACAGTCTCTAAGCAAAGTATTGTAAGGTGAGGACCACCTGCATTATAGATTGTATCATATGTCCATAATTATCTGAAATGATAACTTTATCTAAATTTCTGTGTGTTCTGATTGTAGGTTTCATATTCATCTGTATAATCAAGACAGTTTGATTGGCTGTGTATTGCCCTACCACGACACAAAGCTGTTTGTGCGAGTTATCCAACTTTTAAAAATTAGCGACCCAACCCATAAATGGCATTGGTTGCATCCAATTCAGGTAAAGTAGCGGAAGACAATATAAGTCATCTGCACCATGCTGTCTATATTGTGCAGAGTATTTCTGTAAAGCATTCTTACTTGGGTACCTACCCTGTTTTGCTTATTTATTTTACTTAAATACAAGGTATACTAGAACAAATCAATAAATTTAAAACTTATTGATTTGGATCATTGTTCTTAGAGGTTCTTGTTTTTCCTGATTCATTTCCTGCTTTATACCATCTTTTGTTATTGTTAACCAGTCAATCAACAGTTTTCAAGTCAATAAAAACATTCTAAATGTCTTGCGTTTCTAATTTGTGACTGAATTACTTATTACTAATATTACTGCATCTTAGCAGATCATAGCAGTATATATGCTGAGACATACTTATTCTCTTTAAAATAAAATGTTATGGCAATTATTTGAGATGTGTTACAATGAAAATGTGACCCACCCAGAGGGATCCAGTGATCAAATATGGCATGTGGAAATAGTAACTTTAGTTTTGAAAATATACAGTATATGCTTAAATTAACTTTGACGTTCTGAACTAAATACCATGAACTGATTTTATCTCTGTTTTTAACATTGATTATCTAGTTCAGTTTAACAACTTCAAGATATGGGGACTCCTAGAATTGTTCAGCCAGCATGCTGACTGGGGAATTCTGGGATTTGAAGGCTGCACATCTTAAGTTGCTGAGGTTGAAGAACATCTATTTATCTTTTCTCTTTTGGGCTCTGACTTTCTCTCTCATAGAAACCAGGAGTCCCTCTTGCACGAGGAACTGTGATTACGCACTGCCACAAAGATTTGGGCTTCATGGATTTCCTATGCAACTTAGTGACGAAATCTGTAAAGGTTGGTGAACTGTTCCAGTGCACTGTTGCTGTGGTAGTCAGTCTCCCTCCCTCCTTCCCCCCTTCTCAAAGTTTAGTTAAATAATACTAAAAAGAAATTAGGACACAGAAATTGATTGATTGCAAAAGAAATTATTGCAACTATGTTAACGTACTGAACAAAGCTATCCTGAAAATTATTAAACTGTTCAACTACAGATATGTTTAGCCAAGCCAGCATGATTTTTTTCTCTCCTGCATGAGGTTATTTGTTTCTCTTTTGTATTTCTAACTTTAAATACAGAAGTAGCATTCATTTGTCAAACATACAGTAATATGGTTGGTATGTATTTGTATTTCATTGGGTGCAATTCTGTACTTCCCCCAAAATGAAAGGCCTCACATATCACCTTGTACTTACGGGAGCTGTGTAACTACTTACCATCTCCCTTACTCATGTGATTGTTGATTAGATTTTTATCCTGCCTGTATAGGAGCTCAAGGTAGCATTCATAGGATCCTGTCCTCCTTGCCCCATACCAGCACCCTTTTTTGGTAGATTGGCTGACAGAGTGTGTCTGGCCCAAGTCACCCAATGAACTTCCACAGCTAAGGTAGACTACAACTTGCACTTTATGTGCTTCATCATGTTCACCATTGAACCACACTGGTGGATGAACTCAATGTGTGAATAGAGAAAGCATATTGTGCTTATAAAAATAATTTGTAGTTTGACCTACGTTCCTTCCTTCCTTCCTTCCTTCCATCTATCCTTCCTTTTTCTGTCCCGCCCTCCCTTCCCACTATTTACACTATCTCTATTCCAAATGTATTTTTTCTTTCCTCCAGGTCTTTTCACAATACTCAGGGAGTTCATCACAGATGAGAGTCCTGTTGACCTTTTATGCTTCTACAGTTGTGTCTGCTCTTGGGGCTGTAGAAAAAGTCACAGACACCCTTGTCTCCAGATTGCTTCCATATATCCAAAAGGTACCTGATCACTCAGCTGTCATTATACATTCTGCTTATAAGTTAAATAAAGTGAGACAATGCAATCTAGGTGTATTTCCCAATTTTGAACAATATCGTTACTCTCCTAGTCTATCTACTGTATCCTAATTTGGCCTTTTGGTCTATACTCAAGAGATTTTCTATAATTAATAGAGCAACTATAGATGTATTTCTGAAAATCCTGGGCCTTCCCCATTATCCAGTGCTATTTGTATCAGGGGTATCAAATCAGGGGTATCAAACAAACAGCGGCATCACATGACATCAGGACTTTTTTTCCCCCTTCATTAAACCAGGTGTGGGTGTGGCCAGTGTGTGACGAAGCCAGCCCACAGGTCGGGAGTTTGACAGCCCTGATCTAAACCTTTTATGACGTGCTGTGCTATATTACTTTCAATGCCCTCATACTTAAAATCATCAATGAAATTACACATTGGCAAAATAGAATTAAAACCCGAATTGTTTCTTCTGGGGAATATCAAAGAAAAATGTCTCAAAAAGATTAAATACTTGATTATTCATATTATTACGGCAACGAGACTTGTGCCCAAACAAACTTGGAAAATGTCCACTATACTGACAGATGATGTAATAATCCGGAAAATTTATGAATGTGCAGAAATGGACAAACTTGCTATAGAATTAAACAATAAGGAAGGCTCAGAATATTACTCAACTTGGGAAAACTGGGAACAGACAGATGAAAATAAGACATGAATTGTATTTACATTTATTTGATTAAGTAGGAAAATCCGAACATATATGAATAGAGTTAAGATTTATGTACTGTTAAGAATATATGAATAGAGTTACGATTTATGTCAACACGATGTTGAAATTGCTATGGATGTATTTTTGTCATAGATGTATTTGTATTTTAATATTTTAAATCTTAAAAAGGTAAAAAGTAAAGGTGTCCATCGCACATATGTATAATAAAGGTAAAAAAAATAGAATCATCAAATATATTTTTACTTCTTTTCCTTACTACAGGGTTTGAAATCATCCTTGGTGGATTTCAGAGCTGCAACGTATATGATCATCTGTCAATTAACTGTGAAGGTGACAATGGAACAATCACTGGTTCGTTGCTTGATGTTGCTGATTAGTAAGACTTTGACCAAAACACCATCTCTTGTCAAAGACGGGCTCTGCTGCTTGATTGTCCTTCTACAGAGCCAGAAGGAAGAAGAACTTGGGGCAAAGTAAGCAAAATAAATGTATTTTATGTGTGGGGTGGTGGTGCATGTGCTTTTCTCTCATCAGTAAGTGAAAGGGTGTTTAAAAAATTATATTTGGTGCAATTAGTTTGTTTTTCTGTGCTTGTATCCTTTGCTTAAAATGCAGTTCTTTTTAATGGGGATTACATATAAAATTGAAAGGTAAATTGAGGTTTGATAATATTGTTATTTAATACAAAATTCAGCTTTTGATTTACTTAAAATGTATTTCATTACTGAACTCGTGGAAGCATTTTCACATGTTATTTGTAAACTTTGTTTTAGAAACTCTTAAGGTATCTTGGGGTACTTTGTGGAAGGCCTCATTCCTTAACATCATTATTTTTAAGAAATTCACAGCCAGTTTTGCTGTTCCCATTAACTACTTTAATTGTGTTTTTTTTAAATGCAGGCCATATGTTCATTTATGTAATGTACCCAATCTGATTGCCATTCTTCATGAAATTTCAGCAGTTCACGATGTCAGTCCAATTTTACATTATCTGCTGCCCCACCTAGTTCATTCAGCCATTTATGGAAAAGCAGGTATATTCATCTGTGTTCAATCTTTTCACTTACACATCTCT